>JAMQGT020006194.1:0-17522 GCA_024447675.2 Pterophyllum scalare | reverse complement strand
TAGTCATTTTGTATGTCAGTCATAATACGAAGCCAATTGCCTCTCTGTTTTTTTTTCTGATGTAAATATTTGTGTTTTGCTCATGATTTTGGGATATGTTTGTTAATGTTCTATTAAATCAAAGCTAAAGTCATAGTATCAGCCAAAAATGTCCTTAAATAATTTATGACATTTTAGAAAATATAGGAAATCTGTCTGTCTTATAGGGGGTTTGTTACACTTCAGCAGAAAATTATTGCTGCCTGTCTTAATATCTTAAATTGTACAGGATATACAACAAAGTGAAATATGGACATTGCATCAAACGCTTCACTGCCATCAGTAATTGTAACAGTGTAATCACTGCAGATATGCTCCAGGTATAAAAACTGTGTAGTGCGATGATGGCTCAGCTGATTACTGCTGGTCATTAAAAGTGCTGTTCATTCTGCAAACAAAATGTGGGAAGTCTGTCAGGAATGGAAGCAGAAGGAATGTGTGACAACTGATGCAGGGGGTAGGGGAGTCATAGAGTATTGTGTATCAACTAGGTTTCCTTTTAACTAGTTACTCTCAGCCAAATTCATCAGCTGGTGTTTGTAGTGTTTGCAGATGATGGAAAAGGGACATTTCCTTCTTATGTTATCTGGAGCCTTATCTTTGGGCAGCAGTGTCACCAACAAGAACTTCATGTCATGTGATACATGTCATACTTACATTACTGTATGATTGTGTTAGTTATTTCTCATTAGCATTTTATGAATATAAGTATGTGTGGTGTGTGTGTGAGAGAGAGAGAGAGAGAATACAGTAAGATTATAAATGTGGATGGTTTCAACTATAGAGTTTTCCACTGTGTTCATCTGATAAGCATGTGAGTGGGCAGAAATGAAGGATGAGCATTTTCTTGAATTTCACTTATGTACTCCAAACAGATTTAATAAGCGAACACACCCAAAGGCTAAGCATCCAATATTTAGCTCTGCTCTCCGATCTCATACTAAGTCTTAACATTTTTCAGAATGTGCATTATTTTTGCTCCAAAGAGTCTCACAGTGTACCCTCCCCTAGGTGTGTAACAATCTATTTTATTTTTGTGTCTATACATATTTTATTTTTTTTTAAATCTCATTTAAACTGCTCCCCCAGCCTTTGCTTGTTAAACACTTCTGTCCTAATGTTGAAGAAAGCATACAGAGTTTGCTGCTGAATTAGATTTCCAGTGAAATGGCAGCATTTTGGAATCCAAACTTTGGGTGACATCTTTCCATTACAGTTCTGCTGATGTTTTGGTCGTGTAAAATATCACATTCTTTTTACCTGCCGACATTAAGCAGCTGTATCAGATTGGTCTATTACCAGACAAGGAACTTGAACCACAGATGGAATTTTTGAGCTGAGTTTAAACATTTTCAGCTTTCCCATGTGAGCCAAGCATGTGACCCTCACTCAGCATGTGCATCTCAACTACTGAGCATGCATTCTTTGGCTGCCCTTACACTTGGCTCCATCTCACATGCATGCTGTTGGCAGCCATTTCTGGTATTTTTTGTGTGTGTGTGTGTGTGTGTGTGTGTGTGAGCATGTTGTATTTGAATGCTGCCTATGGAGGAAGTGAAACTAATGTACATCTACTTTGGAGTTCTTTATGTTATGTTACCACTTGTCCTTTTCTAAACCAGGATAAGGACATATGGTTTGCTGGACAGGTGTCTTGGCATGTTTTGGCAACTAGAAAAAGTGTTTATATTCCCAAAGTGCTGACAGGGACTAAATGCACAGGAGATCCTGCTGAATTGCCAGCAAGGGGCAGAAGGGATGGAAAAGGTGCAGAGGGAGAGATTGTTTAAGGGCAGATGGAGTTGAGAGGGTAGAGAACTGACACCAATTCAGGTTTGTGATATAAAAGTATTTCCTTTTACAAACAAAGAAGTGTTTAACTGGTTCATCTTGGATCCAGCTTAGTGATCCAGCTTAAGTCAGTATATTATTGTCTAGGGGTGGTATTCCAGCTGTAAACATTGGTCCCTCCACTTTGATGAAGCCATTGAATACTACAGTACCAGTCAAAAGCTTGGACACACTCACCCATGAGTGGCTGGTACTGTATATGAAAGTGAAAGCCTGAAAGTTGCAACTTTTAGGTTGTGGACTGTGTTGATTGAGCTGTTGGAGGTGTGCTTCTCAGGAATGACAAGCTCAAACAGCAAATAAAAACACAGTGTACTTCCTGATGCTCATGTTTTTGTTATGAAGGCAGGCTTTGTAATAGACTTTTTAAGAACGGTTATACTGCACTCGCCATCCTTGTATAACCAGATTTTCTTCTTTCTCTGCCAAATGAAGTATATACGTATCTTTATGGCTTCACTAACTACCTGATGTGCTCCAGTGTAGTCGATATATGTGGAACGCTGGCGCAACATGCTCAATCACTTTCAGTTCTTTCAGTTACTTTCTTTTCAGCTCCCTCTTTACTAATAGCCGTGAATTAGCAAAAAGTAAAATGTAAGGAACTTAATTAAAGGCATTAAACTGAAGGATGAAATATGTGGAACTGAAATTCTCTATTCAATAATAATTGCACTTGATTCACTTTACATGGTCACATGAGAAAATAAGTGGATCCCAAGGAGGCTGTCTTTTTTTTTTTTTTGGACACATGAGTGCAAGCAAATATTAGAGCCTCTGAAACAGTTGCTAGAGAAAAAAAAAGTTTTGTACAGTACTTGAGCAACTCGGCAGAAAAAAGTAGTGGACTTTTCTGCCTAATTGACCCCCAGTATCCAGTAGACAGTTCTGTTCAAAAATTATTTGCATTTTATGAGCACAGTGCCTCAAATTATCATTAAATGTTTTTCGAGATGATACAGAATTTATAGTTCAATCAGCGACTGCAAGCTTCCCATTCCCCAAGACATTTCCACTACTGTGTTTGAGTGTTGGTATGAGGTTGTTATTATTGACAGTCTGCATTTGGTCTGTGTTTTTGTCTTTTGCCATACATTTCTCTTTGGTTTGCCTGCCCAACACACATTATTCCAGGAAGCGTGATCTTGGCAATGTTTACTGTCAATCTGTAGTTTGCAAAGGCTATTAGCTGGCATGCATTCCATGCAGGTCAAGTTCATTCTGTCTCTTTCTGAATGTAAATGCATACACTTTGATGTCAGCAGGGCTGCAAGTCTTGGCAACTGTCGTTTGAGCTCACTGGTAGCCGTTTGTCCTTACAGTGAAATGATTTATTTGAAATGATTTGGAGGTCTTCTCCAGGGCTTTTACAACCTTTTTTTCTGAAGGCTTTAGAGAGCTTTTTTTTTTTTTTTGTCATAACACTACACGCTTCAAAGCTGAAAGTCTGAAATTAGATTCTATATTGTTCATTTCCAAAGTATATGAATGGCTAAGTGTGTCCAAAGTTTTGGCTGGTACTGTATATGCTAAGTAATTTTAATAATAACATCACTGGTAGATAATAGCGCTCAAAGTGCTTTAAGCGACCTCTTCCTCGTTGCTAAGAACAGCCGGTCAGCCCGGAAATGACCCATAACACATTGTGCTGATTCATATGTTATTGGCCTAAGAATCAGCCCCTGTGACTTCTGACACATTTTACCAGATCAGGTCACATATGGTTTCATTTCATTGTTTTATTTTGACCATATTTTTAAAAGTGTTGCCTTCTATGCCTTAGGTTTGTTGGGTGGTTCATCCGCAACTGAGCAGTAGATTTGCAAAAGTCCTGGCCAGGAATAGCTTCCCTGCCATCATACTTCCTGACACTTGTGATCTTTTCAGTGTCCATCTTGCTTTTAGAGATGCACTTACAGTAGGCTCAGGTGCTTCACCTGTCCTACTGCATTAGTTGCACTGCTCCAGAAGTCGATAGAACATTTTTTTTAGAGGAGACGTTCTTAAAGTTAAGTGAAACTGAAGTGACTCAATGTGTCATCCACAACACAAACTAGGAAAACCTGACAGAGGAGTATCTGGCAGTCACATCAGGAGGATTATGTGAAAGCTATAGCTGAGAAATTGATAACCGCTTCATCACCGTAGCTAATTGCAGAGGCATTGCTTTGCAAAAATGTCGGTGAACTACAAAGTTTAACTGAGCATCTCTTTTCACATTGTTATGAAGAGCTCAGTTTTTGTTAGTTTTAAACAGCATGTGTGTAAATATAGTTTGAAAACTACCTGTTGAGGAATGGGTTTGTAATTTGCACAAGTTAAAATTTTACATGTCACAATCATTCCAGCAACTGGCAGTGATACATTCACAGATAAGTATGTGTGCGTGTGCATGCAGTGCAACCAAATAAAACAACTGGTTGTCGACTCAGCTACTTGCCTGTAGCAACTATATTAGTCCAGTCACCCTAATGCATATGTAATGACACGTTAACTACCCACATGCTCATCTTGCTTATTCCACTGAGCCATGTGGGGCTCTCGGTGGTTAATGCCAGCATGAAATGCATGAACGCTTTAAGGTTTAAAGGTTGTTCTGGTTAAAAAATGAACTTGAAAGCAATTGGACTGGAGTATATATATTTTTTAAACCGCTCTGAAGAGTAGTTTAAACCTTAACATTTGAACCTTAATGAAGGTAGGATTTAGTGCAGACCTTGAATGACACTGCATTAGTTTAAGATTGCAACCGAATATATACATGGCCCAGTGCTTGTTTTTACCTTGAAACTATAAAAATGATGCAGTCTGATGCACATAAAGCATCACAAAATCTAATGTTTCATCTTTTTTCCTCCCGTCAGGCTGTCAGCAAACTGGAGAAACATATCCAAGAAATGGACGACGGCAGCTACATCGAGTTTGATGTGCCGGAGTTCAGCAACACTGTTCTGACCCAACTCAATGAGCTGCGGCTGCAGGGGAAGCTGTGTGACATCATTGTTCACGTTCAGGGCCAGCCGTTTCGAGCCCACAAGGCTGTGCTGGCAGCTAGTTCACCCTACTTCCGTGACCACTCAGCTTTGAGTACTATGAGTGGCCTTTCCATTTCGGTCATCAAAAGCCCTGAGGTGTTTGAACAGCTTCTGGCTTTCTGCTACACGGGTCACATGTCTCTGCAGCTCAAGGATATTATCAGTTTCCTCACCGCTGCCAGCTTTCTGCAGATGCAGGCGATCATTGACAAGTGCACCCAAATCCTGGAGAGCCTCCATTCCAAGATCAGCCTCCCACCTAGTGTCAGCAGCCCAGAGAAAGACAGCTTGCAGACCAGCCGCAACGGGGTCAATGATAGCAACCTCTTTATAAATCCCACCCAGATCTCCCCCCTTACTACTCCCGACAGAATCAGGCAGGGAATGAAGTGCGCTTGGAGCTGGGAGGAAAAAGCCTGAGCCGGGTGAGACAGCAGCAAGAGGAAGGCCAGTCGGATCGTGGCAGTAGCGATAGTGTGTCAGAGCATGATGCCCCCATGGAGGGAGAAACGGAGCAAGTGGAATTGATTGGGAAAGATGGGCAAGTAACAGATGTGCATGTGAAGATAGAAAAGACCGACAGGCCCACTTACTCAGACAGTTCCTCAGCTGGGGATGATGGCTACCACACAGAGTTGGTGGATGGAGAGCAGGTAGTGGCTGTCACTGTGGGTTCTTATGGTCCTGTAATCCAGTCTGCTTCCTATTCTTACTCAGGGCTGCCCTCCCCGTGCTTTGTTAACCTTAGCAACACCAGTCCTCTCGCTCCATACTCAGTGGCTTCAGAGGTGGCCGAGCCAGGGCGAAGCGCCCATTGGCTATCCCAGCAGGGGTGCTGAGTCATGTTAAACCAGGCTCAGAAGATGGTGAATCAGCTGTTGGACCCGCAGGTTTGGAGAACGATGTGCGAGAGCGTAGCCTACGGAGCCAGTGGTACCCCTACAGTGAGAGACTCATTTGCATCTACTGTGGAAAGACCTTCAATCAGAAAGGGAGCCTGGACCGTCACATGCGCCTGCACATGGGAATCACCCCATTTGTTTGTAAATTCTGTGGCAAGAAGTACACAAGGAAAGACCAGCTGGAGTACCACATCCGAGGCCACACAGACAACAAGCCCTTTCACTGTCAGATCTGTGGGAAATGCTTCCCATTTCAGGGCACCCTTAACCAGCACCTGAGGAAGAAGCACCTGGGAGCATCAGAGGGCAGCAATCATATGGACTCTCCAGAAAGGGTGGAGGGAAGCTCAGGTCAGAAGGACCAAGAGGATACGTCTGAGGGGATGGCCTTTGAGGCACAATATGCAGAAGAGGCACCAGCCAATGATATGGAGGAGAGTTCAAAATGCAGTCCAGAGGAGGCTCAAGCATCAAGATGTGATTTTTAGGTCCTGCTTCAGGTTAAGGAAGCTTTAAGAAATGTTTATTTCAACGCAATTTAAAGGACTCTCTTCTTTTTGAATCAGCTCCCGCTACTATGGACATTTCTTTCTTCAAGGGTTTCTGTCAATTTTGTGAAAGTTAGATGCTAAATACAGAGAGAAAATGGGTGCTTTATGGAAATCAGATTCTTTCAAGTAAAGGGAGTAACGACTTACTATTTTTAAGGTGGTCCCAATAATCAAGACCCCCGGATTGATTTCTCTTTTTATCTTTCCATGTTTTTTAAAACATATTTACAGAGTTATATAGGCATGTTGCAATAATTGATAATGTGAAAGCTCTGGTAAGATGCTTGTCATATCACCTTTTTACCTAACCTGTTTTTGCACATGTGGCCACAGGAGGCCACTTACACACAAGGAATGATTTTTCTGCCAGTGCAAAGCTTCGTGTGACATATCTGTTCAATACCTCATGATGCAACTACATACTCATAACAGACAGTATTTTAACTTAAATGAAACTCACCAGGTTCTACCTCATAGCCAAGAACCTACCAGGCACAGATGTGTTCAACGTTTGAAATCCGTTCTAGGTTTTTTTGTACAGTATCTTTATTGCCAAACCCTGTAAAGAATATTCTTTCAACACAAAGCCTTGATACTTAGGGGAAATATTCCTTGCTGATTGTATGGATTAGGGACAAAGTCCTTGTCAAATGTTTCATGGTTAGCCAGGATAAAATGATTAAGAAGGTGCTATGTTAGGGGTAGAAAGTTTGCGGGCCTACGTGTGTGCTATTGGGCAAATATGGAGAATAGCTTAAGATAAATTACTCTGTTTTTTTTCAAGATAAAATTTTGCTGTCTTATAACATTTATTCTTCAGAACACTTCAGGATTTATATCATCTACCATCACTACTGGAGATCTCACTGTGTTGGCCGAGGTGTGGTTTTAGATGCTGCCATCCATGTAACGGGTGAATCTCATCCATACAGTGAAGTAATTTGTACTCCTCTATAGCCTCTATGCGAGGTTTATTCAGAACTGTTGTATATGTATTTGTTTTCTCCTGAGGTAGGCTTCCAGTTTGTTAATGCTCAGTGTCTAACAGAGACAGTGAGTACTCACTGTCAACTCAGCACACCAGGAACAGCTCTGGATCTGTTCACCTAAATCACTATACTAGTCTGAACAATATGCAAGCAGAAAGAACAAAGGAATCTCAGCCATTGTGACATGGTTTTTCTTCCATTATTTGAAAGAGCTATGGGTTTGTTTTCCCATTGTGTCCCGTACAATGGGACAGTCGATCTGTGATATTCATTTCCTGCGTTGTTCAGTGTCAGGTGCAGACTTGGAACACGTTTTCCTCATTTGTCAATCCTACTTTATGGTGTTGTCAAGGTTAAGAGGTAAATGTTTTAAGAGGTAGCTGATGATCCAAAGTATCGATGCACTTTGCAGAGTTGGTGGGTGGGTTGGGTGCTGTCCCAGTGATTAAAAATGTGTTGCTCTGTCTTAATTGTGATGATTTTTACTCTGAGTAAAAAAAAAAAAAAAAAAGCTATGACCTTTGATGAGACTCTGCAATCACATAAATACTTTTGGCTACAAGTCATGTATATGGTAACATTTTATCTATACTAATTGAATTATGGGAATCGGGGATGGGGTGTTGTCAGAATATAGAGATTTATTTCCATTGTGATTTTAAAAAAATATTCACATATAAAAGGCACTTAAAAAGCCTAATTTATAATAATTTGCAAACTTAAAGCTCAGCTGGGTGGTTCATTTTGTGCTATCTTGCTTTCTTATTTGCCATCCAGCTGGTTAATGCCTTTTATTTTTCAAGAGCACCTGCTTTATGCTTTGATTTTGTCCCATCTGGTCCATGCTGAATTTGTGTCAATGAATTGAAAGTTGACTATTTTACTGTTTTCATATAATTTTCTATGTTGTGTGCATTTGGTGGGAGAATCTTGCGTTTTGTTGCTTATGTCAGATTTTATATCATGAGTGCAGTCCTTTTTATTCCTTTGAATGTGCATTCATCGTCTTTACTCACTGACAGTTAAAGACAGCAAACCAAAATCTGGATAATTTTGCAAAATCAGTATAGCTAGCGTTTCATTATCTTTAGTGTACGAATCTATCACAAACACTTGTTCATCATCGCCAACAGTTTGTCAGCCTATACAGTACTTTTTTAGATGAATGTTTACCAAGTCAGCTATATTTCTGTCAGCGGCTGATACGTGCAGGGTTGCCAGCTGATCTGACCTCAACAAAATCAGTTCCTTACTAATTTGAACCTCACTATGGTGATTTTTGCCCCTTTTTGCTTGGGAAAAAAAAAAGACGCAAAAAAAAAGAAGGATTTCTTCTTGGAATATTGTGAGTAAGCTTTTGTGATCAACAAGTAAAAACTGCTAAAATATTTTTGTGCCAAGAGACCACACCAAAGACTAATAGGGGATTTTTTTTCCTTCAGTAAATTTTGACTGGATTGTGTAATTGAATGCTCATTAGGAACAATAGGTTCTTAATTTAATTTAGGACTAGTTAATTGCTATTTGCAAAAGAATGTATGTTTCCCAGCTTATAACAATCACTTGTGTAAAAAAACAAAAGGAAAAAAAAACAATTGAACAAGCAGAAATTAAGTAGCAGTCATAAGTAACAGCCAATATTAAGCCATAGAAAACCTGACAATATAAAAGTTGTGCAGTAGGTATTGTAATTGTTTAAAGCCAGTGTAAACAAGAGAGAGAGACTACTTCACAAAAACTGGCATCTTAAACTTAGTGCCTTGCCACAAGCTTTATATTTCAGACTCTGGCACTTGTATTTTTGTGCCTCTTTAATTTTGAAATGGATTAAATGGAGAGATTATGATGAAATATGGCTGCATCTATTATTGTGAAGTGGTGCCAAGAATGAATAGAAATTAATTCATGTCATTCTTGTCCATTTTGTAGGAACCTGCTTAAGCTCTGCCCCTGTGTTTTTTGTTTTTTTCTTTTTAACTTTTCTTTTCTTTTTGGTTACATAACGGGCAACTGATTTTAAAGCATAACTGATTTTGTAGCATTTGATTACAATCAGATGAGGCAGACTTGTTCCCTGCAAGCCGCTGCCCCATAGTCAGAGGCTATATTGTGCCCCCTCCTCTTTAACGACCGAGGACAATCTAAGCAACGTACTGTAGTCTATGCTTTTTAGTGAAGGCAGGAGATGCACGAGAACACAAATCTACTTCCTTTCTGTTCTCTTTGAGAACAGATGGGGACCAGCTGCTTAGATATTTAGCTGATAGTATTTGTGCAGAAAAATAGCTTGCCCACATATACTGTAGCTGAATTGCACGCTGCTCAGCCACAAAATTGTATACAATTGCCAACTGATCATTTTTTAAACTTGCGATTTCTTGTATTTGTGTCATTGATTGTGCACTTACTTTTTTTTTCTTCTTTTTTTTTCACATACCAGTTTTATCCAGTAAGTCTCGTTTATCTCTGTAGTTACCTGTTAGGGACTCAGTTATAAAGGCCTCAATCACTTCTGTAAGGACCTCTCCCCTCCAATGGTGCTTTTATATTCAGTTTTTTGTCCTTCTCAGTACGTAAGTCCATGTTTTTGTTGTGGATGAACACAGGGGTAATTGTTTAAATGTTTTTCATGTAGTTACTTTCATGGCAGTAAAAACCTACAGAAACCAACTAAACTTGATAGACACTCGAATCGACCCTCTTTGTCAACTCTTAGTTCCACCTCGCTGAGAGGGACAGGACATGCATTTTGGGCCACAAGTATTCAAAAAGAAGTGTTTACAAGGAAGGCTGTTGGACTACTTTTTTTTTCTTTTTCTTTTTTTTTGTAATTGCAGCTCGTCCTATTCCTTTTGTAAGAAACTCACTTCAGGTAGTTTACGAACACTGATACAGGCTTAGAAAAAAATCGTAAGTCTTCCATAGCTTTTCTGTCAGTTTCTGTCCACTGTGTATTCTTTTCTTTTTTTTTCTTTTCTTTTTTTTTAAAAAGAGAAGCAATAACCTTTTTAAAAGTGAAAGTGGTGTATTGGGATCATCAAACCTTTTGAAATATTGGCCTGTTATGTATCAAACAAACTGAAAGTCAGGGAGCTGTTGAATTGAAGTAGGACCAGGACAATTTGATATTGATTTATTTTTTATATATTTTCTGAAACTTTGGACAGGTTGACTTCTTTTTAGGAAAAAAAAATATATATATAAGTGAAAAAGCAGCGTTGCTTGATGAAATGCTCGATTAAAATCCAGTGGTAGTTGGTAAACTGCAACGCGAGAACTGAGCGCGTGATTCAGTCATCAAACTCAGTGGCACTGTTCAGAGTTGCACCTCCAGCTGAGTGAAATAATGAAAGGGATTTTGGGCTATATAGCCACTGTTTGGGAGCGGGCTCTCTGTTGCTATGTTGAAGTTCAGTGGTCTCCTTTGGCTCCTCAGGCTCCGAGACAGTAGGTGCAGTTGTTCAGGATCAGAGGGGAAGTTTTCAGTCTAACTGTTGTTCCTTTTTCTTTTTGTATCCCCCTTAACGCTGCACTGTTATGTCTCTGGTTCATGTGCATTTGGTGACAAGGCAAAAAAAAAAAAACACCATTTAAAAAAAAATGTAGAACTCAGGGTATATAGCATTAAAAGTGGTCTCATTGGACATACATTCTACCATATGTCCATAGTATAATCGTGCACTTCTCTTCAGGTGGGGAAACGAGTCCTCAGTCCCAAACAATCTGCCTCAAGGTCTCAATGAGCCCATATTTTCCACAGAACTGAAGCATGAGGTGCACTGGAGCCCACGAACCGAACCATGATAGCAGAAATGTCTCCACTCCTGTTTTGTCCACTCTACACACAACCTCACAACCCAACTGTGAACCTCAGAACTCTACTGTTTTGTACAACTATGAAGTAAATGAAGCTAGCTAGAGCTGATGTTGTATCTATTGCCATTTATGAATTTATTTTATAGCATGAAATAAAATATATTTATTCAAATTATATATTTTACTCATAATCATTCAGTGCTGCTTCATTTTGGTTCTTAAGCTTGTAAATTGCTTTTTTATTATATTAAAAAAATGTCAATAGAATAATGCGTTTGTAAAATAAAGACGCTGATTTGGCTCTGCTTTGTCTTTTTTGATTCTCGCAAGTGAATAGATTTATTATAATTTGTTCAATATTAACACTTTTCTTAGAGAAGGAGGAAAAGGAAAACACTGCTGTCCCATCCTTTATTTATCTTACTGGGTTGAACCACGTTAAAATGCACTGCAGTGATTCTGTATTATGCATGTGCAACCTTTACCCTCAAGAGGGAGCTAGAGAATCATACACTGTTAAAGGTTGCTGATCATTAGTTTGCATGCAGTTCTGCAGCTTCATCTACATGAGGAGAATATCTTAGAGATACTATACTGTGTCACACAGGGTATTTCAATTTTACTTTCAAAATGTTACCTATGCAAACAAGAACGGGAAATAGGAAAATTACTTTGAGTTAGGGGAGTATATTTTTTTGCAGCGCTTGTAGAAATTGGCAAACATTTTAGAGGTCATTTGACATTATATAAAACAATAAACCTGATTAGTCTCAGATACTTTTTGATGCTGAGATTTATCACCAACCCTGGTGGATCTCCAGTCAAATTCTTTACCCACAGCTGAACTGTGTTCTTCCTCCTCCTCCTGTGTTCATCTTAAGGTAGACATGCATACATTAGCTAGAGCATGTGTGCAAAAACTTCACATATGTGAACGTCTGATATGTGCGTTGTTTTTGTGATGGAACAACCCCAGATACTTCTGTCGCTCTTCAGCGACCTCTGAGTACATGTTAATACTGTGCAGACTGTCACACAGGAAAAAAAAAAAAGCCTCTATCACAGCCTGTGAAATGTAACTCAAGCTAATCTGGCTGTTAACTATTGCACACAGTGATACAGTTTCCACTCAAGCTGAATGTTAGTATGAAATTAAACGTGCTTCACCTGCAGGCTGAGCGGCTGATGTCCCATTCGAAATATTAAGGATGTGCAAGACAAACCTTAAGGCTGTAGCTGTTGGTAAAACTAGAAAGTTTTAGCAGTGGTATTAGTTGTGCAGTGTTTTGAACAATTTTAACTTCCAATGCCATTTCAACAGCTGCCTCGCACATGGAATATAAACTTGAACACCTTGGCTTGCAATACACTGGCAGAAACCCTGAACAGTAAATAGTGAAAAGCACAGATCAAAGTGACGTCTTAAAATTCCTTGTTTTGTCTTGTCCAAAATGGAGAGATATTCACATTACTGGTATGTACGACAAAGACAAGCATCAAATACTATGGTATAGGGATTAATACACTAGCTGCATTCCCAGTATATAGAATACACTGATTCACTTTGGCGTTGTTCGGCCACTAATTTTGTGTAAAGTAGTGCAAGAACCATACTGTCAGGCAGTTTGTTGGAGTTTGACACCACCTTCAGTTATAAGGTGGTTCAGCTGGTAAGTAAATAACACAATACTTGGCGGGAGGTGATGCATCACTCATTGCTGGAGGTTTCAATAAATGGGACGAATTATTTAAATGGCGGTGTTATGCGACTGCAAAGACATTTGATCCTAAAATAATACCCTAAAATGCTCTGTTCAGTGGAATAAGGGAATAAAAAGAACCACAAAATACAAGGCCAGGAACCCGTTTCCACAAGGCGTCTTTAGCTGCATTCTGTGAGTATGATGTATTGCGGCTTTGTAACACAAACTGAGCTGGATCTGAGTGGATAGCCGTTTCATTAGTGTCAGTGTGACTGTTTTGCAATTAGAATCTGATCATTGGGTCTTTGTTGGAACATGTTGTTGGCTTTGTCATGAATGCCAACCTCATCCCTTCTCACAGATCAGAAAGGGACACTTATGGCCTTGAGTTCACAGGTACTCCAGGGTTACCTGTCTACAGTTTAAGTGTTCTGTATAAAAGGGCCTTAAAAAAGGGGGGGAAATTATATATATAGGAGCAGTTTTTTCCCCATAATATTTTTGGAAAGTATTTTTGATTGAATTTCTTCTTCAAAAGCTCTCTCTCTAAAAGAACCTGCTCAGAGCTGCTTGTCTACACCAACCACAAGGGTGCTAAATCACTCTATAGGAAACAACTAATGGGTCATCGTAGCAAAGTTGACCTCTGACCTGCTGACTCAAACAGTATCACAACACCCCGCCATGCTCAGAGACAGTATGTGACAGAATGGGAGGAAAATGAACCCAGTGGCAACAGGCAGTTGGCACGTAAGTTTACAGATCTTTCTTAAAAGCTATATATAATAGAAGCTTTGGGGAAGTAAGGGGTGTCTTAGCTTCTTCTAGCTGATGTGGCTCAGCCATCTAAACATTGCCATTTTTTATTACTTGGGGTGATATAAGAAATGTGCACTTTTAAACTCAATAATTAGCTACTTTTCTCAGCAGCCACAGATGATGGCATGCTAATGATGAGGATACTGGGTCATTAATGCCACGTGCATCTTTGTTAAAGGTGGCAAGCCAAAGGGTCTGCTATGAATGTGATTATTTTTTGCTGTGGCACTAGAGAACTTTGATACAGTAATGCCATAGTCATTGCTATGAGTAACACCTGCAGTCCCCCTGCTGCGGAAAATCTAAATAAAAGCCAAGAGGCAGTGAACATAACTGCAAACTGGGAGCATAACGTCTCTTCAGGGAACAGAGAATATTGGCAGTGATTAAAGGACAAATATAAACTTAGATCCAGTCAAACTTTTCAAAAAAGTGTCTTGTGTCATTACCTGTTACAGCACGAAACAAACTAATGACGAAGTAACTAAATACATGCAGAATACATCTGTTTATGTGGATAGTATTTTTTTTGTGTGTGTATTTTTATGCCAACTAAAGCAAGACAGAAATGTAGTGAGCTCTGCTGAAGTGAATTTTAATGAGAAGCCACTCTGATGCCTAATCATGTGTGAAATTCTGTGGGGTTTTTTGTTTGTTTAAATGTGCCATTTACTCAGAATCATAGCGTTTTGAATGGATTTGCTGAGGCTCAGCTGAAAAGGTTCCAAAGAAACCTTTGTAGCATCTGCAACAGCTTTTTTTTTTTTTTAACTTTTGTAACTTGTTAGTTAGCATAAGTGTGCCTTGGAGAGTTGGCATGAGATTAACAGAAAGTGAGAGAATGAGAGGAACTTCTGTCAGATTCTGAGAAGCCACTCCTTTTCCCACAGAAGCCTTTTCATGTTGTTCATATTTTCCTTTATTAAAACTCAGTCAAGCTGTTTCACTGAAGTTGATTCATGATCAAGTCATTTTGACTCACAGGGGAATTATGGTTTAGAGGCTGTTTCTGTGATAAACAGATGGACCACAACTTGCACTCACTGGCCCCTCTATTAGGTACACCCTGCTAGTACCACCCTGGTGTACCCCTTTTGTTTTCAGCACTGCTTTAATTTCTGGTGGCATTGGTTTCACAAGGTGCTGGAAACATTCCTCAGAGATTTTGGTACATATCGACATGATAGCCTCACACAGTTGCTGCAGATTTGTCAGCCGCATATCTATGATGTCAATCGTCTGCTGGACCACATCCCCCAGGTGCTCTATTGGATTGAGATCTGGTGGCTGAAAAGAAAAAAAAGAAAGAGTACAGTGAACTCGCTGTCATGTTCAAGAGACCAATTTGAGATGATTTGAGCTTTGTAACATGATATGGTGAAGGATATGGTCATGGTCAGGCTGTGGTGTTAAAATGATGCTCAACTGGTACTATGTGGCCCAAAGTGTGCCAAGAAAATATCCCCTATTCAATTACACCACCAACAACAACATGAACTGTTGATACAAGGCAGGATGGATCCACGCTTTCATGTTGATTATGCCAAATTCTGACAGCTACCATCCAAATGTGGCATCTAAATCTGAGTTTTATTTTAAGCCTTTCAAAGATCTCCCTGAACACATCAGGGTGGGCTCAAATGAAATAAAGGACAAAGCTAGCATGGTCAGTTACTTTAACAAGCACTTCATGTGTGCTGGATCTGTATTTGATAGCTTGAAGGTAAATATATCCATTCCATTTTTTGACATCACAATTAGAAATACAAATTTGTTTGAATTTAGCCCTATTTCAGTTGTTCCAAGGTTGTAAAGCTCTGAAAGTTATTGATGATGAAAAGTCGAGGTGCAGATAATCTCAGCCCTTCACTCAGCAGATATCACTTACCTTTTTAACCTGAGTCTCCAGTCCATCTCCATACCTAAATTTGGAAAGTTGCCTAAAATCCTTCAATCTCAGGTAAATTTGTAGTTAAAGCAGTTTTTATTTGCTAATAATATTATAAGTGACTTTTTTCCCCCCAATTTATTAATTTTTGAAGCAAGGTACAAGGTAAAAAAAAAAAAGCAGAATAAGTAGCACAGTCAACAGTGTACCAGTTTCTTACAATCAAAGTTGGGCTAGAACATGCCCAAGTACACAAACATGAGCATATATAAGGGGAGATAAAGACAAAATAGCCAAAAGATAACAAAGACAAATAATTCCAAAACTTAACATAGTACCTCCATGTACATGCCCAAACACACACACACACAAGACAATGACAACAAAAAAAGAAAAAAAAAAGTGGGGCCCAGGGGATACATCCGGTGAGTATGGTGGACTCATCAAATTAAACTCAAAGAAAATGTAAATGTATACAAAAAGGAGAAAAAAATAAAAATGAAAAATAATAGTAATGGTCACCAGCACTGTGTAATGTGACAACTTTTCAGTCCAGGATATCAGGGAAGTTGATCTTCCTGAGAGTTTTAGTCAGTGGAATCCACAATCCCAAAAATTTAGTGGTAGAGCTTCTCAGAGTGAGACGAAGTTTTTCTAGTTTAATAAAATACAATGTGTCACAAAGCCAATGGATATATGAGGGAGATTGAGGAGATTTCCATCTCATTATAATCACTCTCCGTGCCAGAAGAGTCAGAAAAGCTAAGGAGGACTTCTGAAAAGAGGACAGGACAGGTTGAAGAGGTGCAACTCCAAGCAAAGCAGTCAAAGGGTTACGCTCTAATTCCTTATTAAAAACATCTGACAAAATAGCAAAGACTTTGGACCAATAATTGTATAAAACTTGGCCAGACGCACTTTAGTATAATAAGTGCGATAAACTAGTTTGCATTGCATTAGATTATGTCTGGCACAGATAGAGGACTTATGAACTAATGACAGGATTTGTTCCCAAAGATCCTCCAAGATGACCTGTCCGAGGTCCACCTCCCAAAGTGATTTAAGGGAGTTTAGTGTTTGTGGGCGGAGTAGCATAATTTGATTATAAATAAAAGAAATAGCCCCTTTCAGTTTAAGAGTTGGCTTTAGGAAAAAATCTAAAGGGGAATCCCCGGGAAAGTTGGGGAAAGTTGAGTAGGTCGCGCGGGCAAAGCTACGTACCTGCAAGTACCTGAAAAACTGATGGCACGGGAGACCAAACTTCTCAGAAATTTGTTGAAATAAGGCAAATATATTGTCAATATTGTTACGTCCCCATCAGAGGTCTAGGGATGAGGGGAGTAACATAAGGCTGGATGGAAGAACAAGAGGAGACTTTTTTAGGTGATTTAGAGCTTTATTGCCAGGTGACACTAGGGAAGCATGAATATAACTTCAGGGAGAGCCAAGGCCAACATAACACAAAACAACCCTAAACTAGAAAAAGAAAACCCCATCAACTACCTAACTAAACAAAACAAAAAGCATACAAACCTACACCTCAGCTCCCTGCCAAGCATCAAAAAACAGGAGAAAAGGGCAGGTCGTCAAACAAAATGGCAGCTCTCCCCTACTGGCTTCCACAGGGCACTAAAGCAAACAAAGATCACAGTAAGATTAACAAAACAAGGCAGCAATTAACCAAAAACATAATATAAACAAACAGGTACAAAGCAGTATATACCAATTACCACCCCATGGCAAAAAAGCCCTGAGGCACACCTGCAGCCCGCTTATATAGGCCCCGCAGAGCAGCAATTGGCTGCAGGTCCCTGTCTCCAGCCAATGACAGCCTGACAACAGGAGTGAGGGCTGGGGAAGGGTGGATCCCACACAACAGGTCCTGGAAGCAGCATAACACTTATTAGGATGGCAACAAAGGAATGTAAC
>JAMQGT020006193.1:0-16061 GCA_024447675.2 Pterophyllum scalare | reverse complement strand
CATTGAAAAGGCACCTTATATTGAACATGCATGTACTTCTGCCCTACTGTTTGCCCCTAAACAGCTTCAAAATTAAAATCAGCTTTTGCTCTCCTAACTGACCCTATCAGCTTGTTTCAGCTCTGCATTGTACAGTGAAGTTCTCAAACCCTGCCCTCTTCTTTAAAGACAGATTTATATTTCACTCTCCGGGTGTGCTTCTTAAATCTCAAGATCACATACATTGCATTTAGTTGGCATAAATGTAGACATAACAATCTCAGATGGAGTTTAACAGCCTATCTCAGCACTTAATGGACTTTCAAGGACAAGTTATCATTAGTTGCTTAAGACTATTGCAAGTAGCAATTAATAAAATTGACTTCATATACAGATCTACACCGAATTTCCATCCTCTGCATGTTGAGTCCTCTGTCATAACAGAGGGACTACTACTGGCAGTGAAACACTAAAGCCGGTGTTCACAGCAGTGTTACTGTGTTTAAGTTAAAATTTCTCTACTGATAGTGTGCGTTCCCCCTTCAGGTGTCTGTTCTCCTCCTGACCTACCTGACTCTGGAGAAGTTCCTGGTCATTGTTTTTCCTTTCAATAATTTGCGCCCAGGCAAACTTCAGACAGGGGTAAGTTTCACTATTAACAAGAAGCACTCCAAGAGCACAACACCTCCACAAAGGAAGCTCACTCTCTGAGCAGCATTTACTTTTAAGGGAATAGTATTGTATTTTCTATATATTCATTTTGTTTTCTTTGTACTTTTTAAACATACTTTAGAAGTTTGTAGTGCAGTAAAAACAAGTGCATCAGGCAGGCATTTGTTAATTGCCCTGCTGAAACCCATTCTAATATACTCAATATAATTTTGACTATGAGTATTTGTTATTTTTTATTTATATCCAAATACTTCTCTTTCTCCTGACAATACTTCCTTTAAAGATACAAACCATTTTGGGGTCACCTTGAAAGAAAGGCAGATTTGAAATGTAAAAGAGGTCAGAGGTCAAATATGACATGAGATTTGGATGCAAACTATAATGCTGTTTAGAATCCTCATATAACAGTATCATTTCCTAAATGTTGCCAGTACAAACAATGGCAGTAAGAAACAGTTTTAATTAGCTCTATATAGCATTATTATCACTTTGACCTTCTGTTCAATCTATTGACCTTGAAAGAGAAGTCAGAGGTCAAATGTGACATGACCATTTAAATCTTTATATGGTACTTTCTATATGTTGATGTGACACACCACATTTGTAAGAATCATCTTTTCTAAGTTATAAGACTTCAATTTTCAACCAATAAATCATGAAGTTTACCTTGCAGCCTTTGGTGGATGTAAACCAAATTTTAATGGATTGTTAACATTCACTTTAAATATTGCTTCACCCAACTCAGTGAGTGAAGGTTTCTGTGCTCACTGGGAAAGCACTGCCGCCTACAGCTTGTTTTCACAGTTATGTCACACAGAGATAGAGAATGAAATGGCTTGTCAGTCAGCAGGAGACAACTAGATTGAACTAAATGTTTGGAGTCTGGCCAAATAAATATCAGCGAGCATGTGGAAATCAAGGCAATCATCAGTTTTCTAAATGTGGGGATTTGAAGAATACTTTGTCTAAAATCCTGACAGCATATGTTGTCCTGCTTTAAGGTGGTCCTGGCTTCTATCTGGCTGCTGGGGTTCATTATTGCTGCCGTGCCCCTAATGAACGAGGACGTCTTTGGGAACTACTATGGACGTAATGGGGTCTGCTTTCCCCTGCACTCTGACAGGCAAGAAAAACCTACTGCCAAAGGATATTCCACAGGGATTTTTCTGGGTAATTTGAAGATTTCTTTTTGACAATTTTCCCTCTAAACTTGTCAGATGGACAATTGCTTGACACCCAAAAACACACACAAAGTTGTCCATTATCACAAAATACAGAAAGTATAAAGTACAAAAATTATGTAATACATATTTGTGAACCAGAATTGTGTCCCCCCCCTTCCATCCTGTGACAGTTGGAAACCTCTGAACTAAACTACATAACTGTATATTTTGCAATCATAACTAGCATGAAAAACATTTGCATCTCTTTAGGTCTAAACCTGGCAGCATTCTTGGTGATTGTATTCTCCTACTCCAGTATGTTCTGCTCCATCTATAAAACTGGCATCAATGCCACAGACGTGAGGAGCAGACTGCACAAAGATGTGGCTGTGGCCAACAGGTTTTTCTTCATAGTGTTCTCAGATGCCCTCTGCTGGATTCCCATATTTTTGGTGAAAGTCCTCTCACTGTTGGAGGTGGAGATACCTGGTAAGAATGAAACAACACCCTGTCTTTTAGGTTACAGTATCTTAGAGGTTTTGAAGTTATTTTTAATAGGTCACTTTGTTATTCTGTGGAATAACTTACTAAAAAGGATCAACATAATTATATTTCTTTAAATATTAACCACTTGGTACATGTTTGCTCCTCTAGGCACGATCTCCAGCTGGGTGGTCATCTTCATCCTACCTATCAACAGTGCCTTGAACCCCATTCTGTACACCTTGACCACCAGTTTCTTCAGAGAGCAGGTGGAAGTTTTACTCTGTCAGTGGCAGAGGAAACATATGCTGAAGAAAGACCGCAAAAGCCTTACCTCCTCTGCAATCTTTATGGCAACTTAATGGGCTCCTTGCTACCAGCAGCCCATTTACCTCCAGCAGGTGTCACTTATCAGCGCAGATCCTCGCTATGCCTGATAATGTATTTATAAAAATACAGCATTGTTTAAGCTTTTGGTTTTGTTCCATCTTTAGGAACAAAGCATGCTTCAATAAGACCTGGGAATAATGAGCAGTTACTGTGCTGTTGGAGTACCCAAATAGAACCCACACAGGCACTGGGAGAATGTGCAAACCCCGCACAGAAAGGCCCCAAGCAGCCAGTGGATTCAAACCCAGGACCTTCTTGCTCTGATGCAACAGAGCTGACCACTGCAGCAGTTTGCCACCTGAAAAAACAAAAGAATATAATATTAATGGTCAAGATGTGAAAATTGGTACAATGATAAATTGGAGCATATACTGTTAATGTCACTGCATCCTGAGGATGAGACAGGCCTTAAAATGTCTTTAGTCTGTCAAGAAAAGTGCTTATATCACTCTTGTAAGGTACAGTGAGCATGAGGGTGGGCTGAAAAGTTCATAGGCTGACCACGATGCAATGGTCAAACTTGGCCGAATGTGTTTTATTTTTCGGCATAGTCTCCCTCTGGTCCACACACTTCTTCCATCAGCGTTGCAGTATATGCTATAGAAGCTCTCATCCTGACCCTCAACACCAGAGATAACCTCATCATTGGTCTGATACTGCTTCCCAGCCAAGTGTTTTTTCATGTGGGGGAACAGAAAATAGTCGGATGGTGCCAAATCAGGACGATATGGAGGGTGATCAACCAGCTCAAAGCCACAGTCGTGCACAGCAGCCATTGCAGCCACGGACTTGTGTGCAGGAGCATTGTCCTGGTGAATCAGGACCCCCTTTGTCAGTTTTCCAGGCCGTTTTGACTTGATTGCCTTTCGCAGTTGCCTCAGCAAGTTGGCATAATATTCTCCATTAATAGTGTGGCCTTTTTGAAGGTAGTCAATAAACACGATGCCTGTTGCATCCCAGAAGACGGAGACCATCACCTTCCCTACCAATGACACCACCTTGGCCTTCTTTGGTGGGGAGAAGATGAGTGCTTCTACTGCCAAGACTGCCATTTGGTCTCTGGCTCAAAGTGGTGAACCCAAAATTCATGGCACCCACCGAGCAGAAACCTTTGACATGCCAAGTTTGTTAAGCAGAGTGTTCTCAGCTTGTTCACGGGACATACCTACGCATTAACAACCATTTTCCAAGTCCTCAATTCTGTATCCAATGTTGGTTTATCCGGAAAGAAAAACATGCCATTAGCATCAGTAAAGGTTGAATTTAAGGCATGCCAAATTTAATTACTACTGTATATGATAACTCCTTAGTCAGCCTATGAACTTTTCAGCCCACCTTTGTAAGAGCATAACCCATCACTGTGCTGAACTCTTTGTGACTTCAGAAGCTGTGAGACAAGCGGACATTTTTTTTCAGTCAGAGACGGCCCTGTGTCTCTTGTACAGTGAGACTGAGGGATCTCATTTTAATAAATTCAGTGGCACAATATGAAATAATAACATAATTTTGTATATACATAAGCTATTCAAATAAGCTCTCTTCGCCTGATTTTTCTTCTTCTCTTTTAATTTCCCGTTCACCATCAGTTTTTTGGGTGGATTTAACTCTCCTTATTAGACTTCCTGTCATGTAGAGCTCTGCCGTTTACATGTACAGTATCTGCTTTGACTAATAATGAAATTGAACTGTGGTCCTGCAGGCTCGTTGTGCCATAGTCATGCTTTTCATCATGACTGCTCAGAACTCCTTATTTGACTGACTTGAACTGGATGAAAGCATTTTGTGAAAGCACGCCATGTTGCATGTACTTTAGTAACTCACAAATAAGGAGACTGAATATTGTGACAGTCTGCACATACGACTTTGCCTGGACTGCTCTAGTTTTCTTTTATATTTTGATTCAGATTTTTTTTTAATACCAATACTCAATATACCTTTTAACACCTACTTTAACTTAGTGGCAGTCATTAAACATGGTTGTTTAATGGTTGTAGAAATTTCTCGTTAATATCCCACGAGGTTGTTATTTCCTGTTATGCTGTATAGATGCGCATATGTTTATGTTTACTGTATAAAATTCGGTACAAATCTTCTCAATGTAAGTTGTGTGCTCTGTCATTGTGTTTGTTGGTGTCAGGCTGGGTATTTGACTGTTTTTTTGTTGTTTTTTTAACTGAAATGATAATAAAAAGACAAGAAGGAATGTGAAGCACATTTAAATATTTTGCCTTTTTTGTTTGGAAGTAAGGTCATCTATTAAGGCTTTCTGTCATCTAAAAAGAACACAGAACAAGCAAAATAAGCACTGGTGTGTTTTTATGCAGTTTATAAGGAGCTAAATTGACTAATGAAACAGAAACATGCACTTAGAGGCATAAAACACTCCATAAATGCAGCCTATTAAAAATGGATTCTTCCATTTATTGCTAGTTGAGCTCTGTATGCATGAAGCTTAATTCCTCAAGATTCTGTCAACTATAGGAAAGTTTATAGGAATTTTTTTGCCAAAACAAAATATCAGTAAGTTACCTTTCAACTCTGCATTTCCTGTGAGCTCTCAAAACTGCCTCGGAGCTGTTTGCTGTCCAGCATTGTCCCGTAAGTGATGGTTTAATACATTAGACACAAGTTCCACTAGCTAACAAATGTGTCAGATGTTTCCGAAAGATGCATTTTTGCACCTACAATAAGATTTACAGCATGGAGAAGTAACAATGGAAGTATCTGATTTGGTCTGATTTACTTATCATGTTGAATAGTCTAACAATTTTAAGAAAACATGGATGGATATCCATACCACTGCTTGCACAAGACAGGTTATTTCACCCAGGCATTTGTTCATGCAGCTGCGCATCTTATACGCGTCTATTATCATGCTGCAGCGTGTCCTTTGACTTGTTTTCTACAGCTCTTTCACCACTTGATTTGGCCTCACCTGCGGTTCTCAGCATCCTTCCCTAGCAGGTGTCCTGCCCTTGGTTCAAGGTGCGCCCCTAGCGACACGTTTATGGACACAGCTGCTAACCAATAGGAAGCGTGTCTTGTCTCAGTTTCCAGCTTACTGCCATCCGATTGGTTGCTAAGGGCGGAGCACTGACATCCCGAGCAGTAGTGCTGTCAGCTGAGGCGGCACGACTCCTGGAGGAGAGAGACGAGGAGGATTGATGAAAACAAGCCACTGAATCACATAAACAAAGAACTGGTGTGAGGAAATGACCCTGTAGTCGCTGAGGTCGACGCAGAAAAGGTACGGTTAAACTAAATGCAGCACCAGTGCTGTGTCCGGTGTTGTTCAATGGCTCAATGTTAACCACAAAGGCAAACCGAGCAATTTCTTAATACAGCATCGATAGCTCCAACTACCACGGGGGGCTTCTACTAGCTCTTTAGCTGGCGAGTTAGCTATAGGCTTAGCTGGTTACAGTGGTAGGCCATTAAAAGAAAGAAAAGCAAATGAGACTAAACCTAAACTCGCTTCCTAGTTTCCTTGGGAGCACCGACACAGCGAACAATGCCGAGCGTCTTTGTGAAGCAGCTTAGCCAAAGCAACAGTCTTTATCTTAACAGCGGCGCTCATAGTAAATCACACTTTATGATGGCTACGCTACATTTAGCTGTCAGGAGGGAGCTAATGTAAATAGCAGCAGTGCTACTTGCCAATCATTACATTCTGGGGCATTTGAATAAAATGATACCTTGTCTGGGCCCTCTGGTCCACACTCACTGATGAGATGTTTATCCTCACCGAGTAGACGCACAGAGTTATGGCTTGTGGATTAAAATATAGCCCAGAGATAATAAAATGTAAATTTGCTAGGGTCCAGGGGTCCCAGTGGTCTCCCACTTTTATTTTGTCCAGGAGGACTCAGCTAGGGTGTTTTATAAGCGAAAGCCTGTGCTTACGAATGTGTTACAGCAGGCAGCAGTACTTCTTCATTCACTTTTATCTGGCAGAGTGGACATGCTTTTTTTTATACATTACTCTTCTTTTTGATAGTGACACAGTTTTAAATAGTTTGTCATTTAATTGATATTGCATAGGGTTTTTTTTTCTTTTTCTGTTGTGTGCTGTACTTCGGTGAGTGTGCCGTGGAGTCCGTCCAGTTTTCCTCCCAAGTCTGATCTGTTGATGCTTGTACTGTATCTCAGGCCCATTCCTCCTTATTCCACCCTTTACCCTTCCTCCCTTGCTTCCTCATGAATCATACTCCTCTTCATCACTCCAGCTTTTTGGCACATCCAGTCAGCAGCAGCAGCAGCGACCCAGTT
Source organism: Pterophyllum scalare (assembly GCA_024447675.2). NCBI lineage: Eukaryota > Metazoa > Chordata > Actinopteri > Cichliformes > Cichlidae > Pterophyllum > Pterophyllum scalare. The sequence goes on along the minus strand of JAMQGT020006193.1, from coordinate 9,105 downwards.
AACTCTATTGTTCTGTGTCTGGACTTACGCTACAAGTAACACACGCAGACAGCTTGCCATGTGTGTCACTGTACTGTGCTTCTCCAGGGTTCCTCCGACTCCTTTAATTTAATTTACAAATCCTGAAATCCTGACTGTTTTTTATGGAATATCCGTCCTCTACGCTAGCCTAATTTGATTTCACTTTTAAATAAGCATAGTGCACTTTCACTTATACTGTATGTATTACTATTAATACAGATTTAAAGCTGACTTAAGGAATTAATTTTTTTCTTGTTTAAAATCTTACACTTTTCTTGTGCATGTTATTAATTATGTGGACGTGGATTATAATGCACTGGATGAACCACTGGGCTGCAGTAGCTCCTTTGGCTTTGTAGCAGGTACAATATGTACATCACACCACTAGAGTGGAGCAAAATTTCACTCCATTTATTACCTTTTAGCAACATCAAACCATTATTTAAAAAAACATAATAGTAATAATTTATAGCATTTTGAAAGAAATCTATTATTTAAAAATTATAAATGCTTCTTGTTTCCCTGCATTTAGCATAAAGACATCAACATGATGAGCAGCACTTCGAATGTGTATGCATATTCAAACAAAGGCTTTACTATCAGCCACTATACATTTGATAGTATCCAGGTTTTAAAAGGTCAGAGTTTTGTACTCCTTTAAGTCAAATCACTTTAAAAATTTATGGCCCTCTATCATCAAGAATTATTCCAGTTTTATAGAGATGCCCTCTTTAACCCCTTGCTGATCCTTGAGGCTGTATGTTTTGCCATGTTAATGTAAATGGTTGAGCTCTTTTAAGATGTACCATCTATTTGTAGACAGGCTCTTTAATTCTGCACGTCACAGAGGTCAGAATTAGTCATTGATCAGCTCATAATGAGTGGATCAAACAACTTTTAACATGAGTGACAGAGATTAATCTGGTATAATTTTGCTTTTAAGTTTGCAAACTCTATTTTCAGAAGTTTAATTAAGCTGGTACAGTGATTGAGTATGACCACCCTTCCTCCTTAATCTGCAAGGAAGTAACTGCCCAACCATCTTCAGACGGATGAGATGAGACAGTCAAAGTAATGTCTTGTAAGTTTGTTCTAATTTTGTGTTTTGTTAAAATAAACAAAAGGAAACCTTGTTGCAATGTTGCTGAGATTCATCCACACACGCATGTGAGAGCAGCAGAAAGTGCGACCTCACACTCTGGACTGGTGAACCTCAGTCAGCTGGTGAGCTCTCTGTCTTTCCTCACTGTCTTTGTTCCCATAGATACCATTAGACACCTCACTCCCACTGGCTTACATAACGTGGTTCTCCTGCCATAGACACACAAATCTACTCATATACCGGAAATACATCAATAACCACACAGTCCTTACGTTACGCTCCGTGTTTGTATCCCCAGGTGCTAGGCGCTTATTTTTATGGGAGTGCTGCACTCCCATAAAAATAAGCACAGTGAAATAGTTTCTGTCTTACACAGTTTGTTAAGCCCATTTGTGTGTTGATGTAGTGTTTTATCAGAGAATTAATTTAATTTACTTGTGTGTTTATTTTAAGATTTCAGAAAATTGTTGAGGGAGTGCTGTTTCACGCTTGTTAGATCTGATGGAGCTCTGAGGCGGTTTGATTACGCATTAGCCTGCACATTGGAGACCCCAGAGATACTGTTGCATAACACAACTCTATATGGAAAGGCATATTAGCGTGTGTGTGTGTGTGTGTGTGTGTGTGTGTGTGTGTGTGTGTGTGTGTGTGTGTGTGTGTATGTGTGAGTGAGTGTGTGTGTGTGTGTGTGTGTAGCTTTTTGGTGGCTAGTGTGATGTAATGCATTGATGCATTTTCCATAATTGATGTCTTAATGTTTCATTGTTTTTAAAATCAGGCCCTTCAGTCAGTGTTATTATCTTTTCTGAGCTGCAGGCAAAGCTAATTGTGTCTAAAACAGTTTTGTCAATGCACAAACTAACAAAACTGACCTCCTCTGGAAGAAATGCAATGCAGAGCTATTGTTTCTGTAATGGGCTCAAGAGGGCACCATTGTAGAGCCAATGTTTAGGGTTGATGAAAAACAAAAATGAAACATGCACTGTTAAACTACTGCAATAAACACTACAGCTACAATACTTTTTGCAGGGAAAATGTCAAGTAGGTGCAGTGATTTATTGAAACATGTGAAAACATACACAGAAATGCAGAATAATGCAGAAACAGTCCATATGAATCTAACCTGCTTGAAAGTCAGTATTTGGTATGACCACCTTTATTTTTCAACACAGCCTGAACTCTCTGTAGCAGTTTTCTTGTCATTTCTTGGAGTAGTCTTCGGGGATAGTTCTCCAGCATGTTGGCTGGCTTTTGTTCTGTTCTCTGTCAAGATGATCCCACACTTCCTCAATAATGTTGAGGTCTGGAGGCTCCAAGGCCAATCAATGACTCCACTGTTTTTCTTATCCAGGTATGCTTTTACTGCATTGGAAGTGCGTTTGGGATCATTGTCATGCTGAAAAATGAAGCTGCTGCCAATCAGATGGTACTTCTCTGCATTCGTAATTCCATCAATTTCGACAAGCTCCCCAACACCACTGGTTGAAATGCAGCCCCAATGAGACTTCAGTGAACAGTAGATAGATAAACTGAAGGGTCAGGATCCAAGTGAGAGTATTTCTGGATTTTTTTCCCTGTTTCTTAAGAACATGACTTTCAGATACTCTTTATCTGCTGTGGGAATAGTTTTTTGTTTTGTTTTGTTTTGTTGTTTGTTTGTTTTTTTGTTTTTGTTTTTTTTGTGGGGGGAATCCCACTCCTTCTTTTGTCCTCCATGTCCTCAGATTTTTTTAAGGACACACTGTATTCTGTGCCAATTTTATGCCTGAAAACTGTGTTACCTGCAATTAGCTGCTTGTAATAAAGTGCTTAAAGATTGGTTTGCTTAAAGATCTGCTGTGCGTAGATACAACACTGGTTCATCCTTTCAGTTGCCTTTTTTATATCTGAATGATTCATAGTTCAGTGTTAAGTGGCTTAGCAACAACAAAAATGATTATATACAACGATTGGACTGAAATGAGTGAAAAAGCAGCCAAGCTCAAGACCACTTAAAAAATTACAAAAAGTCTGGTTGTTTAAAAGCAAAATATAAAGAAATGATGGGTGGCTCAAGACTTTTGCACAGTATTATAATTGTAGCAGTTGTAGATGCACTATGACAACAATTTTTGTACTTAATAACTGAATATGAAAATGTGATTCATTTCAAACTACAGCTAATGCATATTTTCAGTTGTATAATGTGTTTTCTCAAAATCCAGGATTGTTTTTTGTACCCAAGCTTTATTTTTTACTTCAAGTCAGCAACATATGCATTATTAGTTTGATAATCAAGCCTTTGCCTCCCTTGCACCTGCTAAAAAATAATTGCACATCTTTATGGAATACAGGTCTTTTGCTAACAACCTTGTATGTCGTGTACGCTGTCAAATCTGAGTATGTTTTAAAGCATGCGAGCAACAGAGAGCAAAGCATGTGAGAGAAAAGTGAAAGTTTCATTTTCATTCTGAGAAAGTCACACTCAGCTTAAAGCCTGCCCAAACATGCAGTAAAAATAAACATGCATATCAGTTACTTTTCCTGTTTAAACCAGTTTTATGAAGGCACTTATGCATGGATAATTTAGGTAAAGTAGGCAGTACGTCAGCACAGTTGTGGTCATTTATTAATTGCATAAAGGATCTCCTTTTAGTTAAATGGTAATCCTTTTGTGTTGAAAATTTGAATACAGGATTCTTACATGTAACTGTAACTTACACAGGAAATTTGACCCTCACTTGGATGATTGGTTAAGAAAATGGATGGATGAAAAATTTACTTCCATCACCACCTAAAATCTTTTTTTTTTATAATGTCACAAGCATTAATGATGATATTCAGTATGACTGAGTAGTATTTGGCATGTGATTTAACAAACAAAGCCACAACCTAAAAGCAGCCTTCTTGGTTATTGGTGTTAAATCAAAATATGTACTTAGTCATATGCTCTTGCAAAAACAATGCCTGAGAACAAAATGTGCTTGTGATCTACACTGATGATTGTGGTGATCCAGCGAAGTGCTGAACTAGAGTCTTGCTTCATTGTTTAAGCCAAGAAGTACTCTGTTTATCCCCTCCTGTTCGACCGGCTTGCTGGGTGTCCGGTGGAGTCTGGGGAACTGTTAACATGACAACATATTTGAATGACAGGAGAGGTGAAAGGGGCTCCCTTGTCACAAAGGTCTCAGAGGATGCAATTTAAATAGTAAGCGGAGGGATGATTAGAAGAATTGCTTCTGCTGAGGTTTAAGTAAGAGGTGCATAGCAAAAAAAAAAAGGAAAAAAAGGTGAAAGATAGGCTTGGAAATGACCATCATTCTCAGATTAATTATTAATTAATTCTGTGTAACTACTCAATCTGGAATGTGAGCAGATGGAAAAAGTGGAAAACATGCAACATGGGAATGAAGATTTCATTTTAAATTAAAAGGTGCTGTAAAAAAAAAAAAAAAACTTGCTCATGGCACATTCCCCATTGACCAAGACTGTGTGGGAGGAAGTAGCTTCTATATTTCAGACTGAATGTGAGACTGGATGGCACCACTTTGTCTTCTCAGCTCAGCCTTCACCTCTGACTTGCAGGGACACATTTCTTTGTTTGTTGGCAGTGCAGTGGCTGATAACAAAAGGCTGAAAAGTTGTACAATCTAAATAGGATTGGACAAAAACAAATAAATGCCTAAAGGGGCGCTCAGAGGAGGAATCATAGTTAAGGGATGGCTGCTGTTTATTTCAGCCTGTGACCCTGTGGTTTGTATGTGTGTCTTTTTGTGTGTGTTTAGTTGCCTCATCACACCAAAGCATGTCTATACAGTGGGTAGAAAAGTGGTGCTTATCTCATAACTCATATTCAGGCTGATTTGTGTGCAGTCTGTTAAATAACTCAGAAAGTTGCAATAATGAAAAAGGAATTATTGTGATCAGTGAAGCATGAGAGTGAGTCTTGAGGGATAATTGTGTATTTGAAAAATAATATTTGTATAGCATTTATTAGGCTTCTTGTATTTGGATATTTATATGCAAGCGAAGATGTGTTTCTGAATATTGGAAAAATTGATCTGGAGCTCAGCACAAACTTTGAATTTGTATAAAAACAATTAAGAGACTGTTTTTGATTAGAGTGTGAGAGGAAGCAGAAACAGACAAGGTCCTTCTTTGCACAAATTGTATACGTAGAGTGAGACTGGCAGTGCTCGACATACTGAATATGTACAAAACTGACTAATCAAGTCAAGCAAACAAGAGAGTGGCAAACCTGAGTAAGTCTATCAGAAAACCACAGTGAAATCCACTATGACCAGCGTGAAAGCAGAGCCAGTCAAATGATTTCTAATATATATCTTTATGTAAATTAAATGGAAATGCAGACAGGATTCAGTAGACAAAATAAAACATGAAGATTTCTGAAGCTGATTAGTTTATTTGTGGGTTTTATTTGATTGATTGGCCAGAATCTAAGGTTAGTGAAAGGACAATGTGTGTGTGTGTGTGTGTGTGTGTGTGTGTGTGTGTGTGTGTGTGTGTGTGTGTGTGTGTGTGTGTGTGTGTGTGTGAGTGAATGAGTCTGTTTTTAATAGTTAGCTGTTGTGCTCCCCTAGGGGACGGCACGCCTCTTTAACTGACTTTGGCACCGTGCCTCTCTGTGCTTGTTTGCCAGCCGTTAACTATTTCCTTGCCATACCCAATTCTGCCTTGGCTCCAGACACTGCACTACTTATTTTATTTTATTATATTATATTTTTTCAGTGTTTTAATTATGCAAACTTTTATTCAGGCCTTGAAAGTCATTGAAGTCCCCTTCATTTGTGGTGATTCATTGAAATCGTGATTGGTGGCTTGTGGCCAGTGTTGCTTCAAGTAGATGGGTTGAAGCAAAGATAAGAACAGGGCTACAGAGGTGTGGTAACCTCACTTCTTTCTAAAACCACATGACCCACATGTATTTTTTTCATTTTCTGTGAATTGCTTCCTGTATATAAGATGGATCAGCCGTTGCACAGCACCTTCTTGCTTTATACAACATTCTTCACAATGCATATTAGTACTTTACTAAACAGTGTGCAGGTAGTGTTTAATGTGTAAAGTAGACGTAGTCCCTTTCCTGTAAAAGAGTAAAATCATGGCATAGAGAGGTTCTTAATTAAACTTGTGTTTCTCTCTTTTCATAGAGGATGTGAAAGTTGTGTTTTCACACTTCCATGCGCAAAATCTCTGGTGATTCTCCAAGTGGAGCTGATGCCATGACGATAGTAGCATAAACAGCAGGAAGTCACCTGACGATAGGGCTTTACCAAGAGATACTAACCATCCCACCTGCAGAGAGAGAGTCAAGTACAGAGTGAGAGTGCTGAGTATGGGGTAGATTCAGATTTTTGAGAAAATGTCTTGAAACAGTTTATGCAGTTTTTGTTATCTGACTTATGTGTGAAAAAAATCTGCACTTTTTTTTTTTAGGCTTTGACTTTAAAAATTTCCCTTTACTGAGGAAGACTTGTAATGTTTTGAGTTCAGCTCGGCCTGATTACAGTATGAAAGAACCACGTGTAATTAGGGTTAAGCCAAAACATACAATGTACTTCCTGTAAGATTTGTTTTTGGATAAGGGCCCGGGACGTAATTTGCGTTTTGACACCTGGCTTAATTCCTGGTGCCTTTTCAGGATTAGCTCCAGGAAGTTTTAACAGCAATAGGAACATCATCCTCCTTATTTCATGATGTTGTAACATTTCAGTGTGCAGCTGTCATAGTTTTCTTTTACTTTTTGTTGTTTTGTTTTTTTCTTGTTTCTAAACCAGTTCCTCAACAGACATACGTGTGTTTAGGCTGTCAGGCTGTCAGATTTAAAACCGTTTGACAATGCCACCCCACAGTTATCTCTGAAATGAATGTACTAATCAACAGTTGATTGCCACAGAAATAGTTTTTGGCTATTGGGCTTCCTGTTTGTATCCAAGCTTTGTTAGTGTGTGTGTGTTTTTACTCAAGAATCCTATACCATTCACAACTGAGGTTACTATAACTGGCTAAACAGCTTCAACCAGTGAGTGCAGGGTGTCAGACACTTACACCAACACGCAGTGCACTGGCCATCTGTAACTGCAAACATGCCATTTTCTGATGCTTTGCCGCTGTGTGAGAGGGAAGTGATTAAACAGGAGGAAGGAAACAGGTGTGTGAGAGACACGAGAAAGAAATTATTTTGTCATTGCCAAACACGCTTCTGTGAAGGGAGGCGGATAGTTGGAAAAGGAAAGAGGAAAAAGAAGGGGGGGATAAACAACAACAACGAGGAAGGGGGTGGGGGGGTAAAAGAACCACCCAAACTTAACAAACCACCCAATCAAGCTGCGTTCTTGGAATTGGATCCCTCCCTTTTTTCACCACCTGAGAGCGAAGAAACACAGCTGTGCCTCAGAGGCTGAAAAACACAGAGAGAGAAGCACTCCCAAGAGCAGGTGAGAGCAGAAGCAGGGCACGCAAAGAGAGGAAAGAGTTTATAGAAAAATGACATCAACTTTCATATAAAAGAAGAAACTTTTTTGTTTTCTTTCAAATCTTAAACAAGTTTGAGAAAGGGCCTCAAGAGGAAAACCTGAACTCTCAGGAGAACTGTGTAACAACAAAGCAATGAGCTCACTGTCTCTGGATTGAATGAACACAACATAAAGAGAATAAACCCTGAAAGGAAACTGGATACCAAAATGTGAAAAGAAGAGGCTGATGAAGAAAACGAAAACGGACCGAATGACCTGTTTAATTCTTATTTCTTCCTATTTTTTCAAGTTTTGCTGTCTGGAACAAGGATTTTTTTTAAAAAATTTACCAATGTGTCTTTTTTTTCCTTTTGAGTGTACTGTGGAACAATGTAGGGTTTTCTTTATACCTCTGAGGAGGGCCACATTTTGACAATATTCTACAAGGTGTCGGTGAGCTCCTGTGGATATTGGCTCATAAGCAAATAGTGGAGACATGTCTCTAGAAGATGTCAAAAGCACCACCAGCCTTGGGGCTGTAAGCGGTGCTTCAGATCATTGCAATGGCCACTGTCTGAACCAAGGTCAGGACCAGGGGGAGAACCAGAGTGAGGGCCAGGATGCAGTTCTGGAGCATTTTGCCTCCCTGCCAGTGGACAAGTATGAGCCCAGGGACTTTACTGGGAGGTTTACAAAGGTCCAGTTAAGGTCCAAAAAGAGGACCAGGATCATTCAGAGAGGTATGTGTAGACTGACTCTAATGCTTTTGTGTGTGTGTGTAAATACGTGTAAATACATGAGTAAATACGAAGAGGAGTCAGTGAGATGCACGTTTTGTAATATTCCCGGGGAGTTTGAATGTGATTGCTTATTATTTGAGTTTTTGAGGGTAGACATGGCAGAAAGACATGTTGAATATTCAGCTGAAAAAAATTATCCTCTGTTTTCCAGCTGGAATGTGGGTGTGTTTGGTTCTTATCCACTTTGGGATTTGAAAAGGTTCTGATCTTTTACTACCTGTTTAAACCATGTCTGCCTGTCCATGTGCACCACTGCAAAGTTCTTCTTTGTTGTGACTTGAAAACTAGACTCAACAAGTGTATTTGTTGTGTTTTCTGAAGACCCTGTGAAAACTGATACCCTCTGTGTCTTTAGAAAATACCACAAGGCTGCTCCACTAATCCTCAATCCAGAAAAAGACAAGCTTTTTGCATTTCTGGCCTCAGCATTGGTTTTTTTTTTTTTGCCCAAACCGCTTGTTCTCTCTCAGCTTAACTTAACTGGAAGGTTCATATCTAAGCACTTCTTGCTGTGGGAGAATGCCAAGAGAGTCTTTACAGGTATACTTGAACTAAAAGTATGGTTAAATTCAGTAGTAATATATCACTAAGGTTACATTTATGTGCATGCAGTATTTAATCAAGTTCAACTGATGCTCTTAGTATGTTAGCCAGTGCCACTGAATGTCATTAGAATGCCTGTATTTTCAGTGGCAATACGTAACTGAACCAAGTAACCAAGCAAAAC
>JAMQGT020006192.1:0-21028 GCA_024447675.2 Pterophyllum scalare | reverse complement strand
ATGTGGTCTACTGGTTCAGTTACGTATTGCTACTTCAGCATTCCAGGTCATTTTTCAGACCTGGAGGCTGCGTCCAGCTTTATTTCCAAAAATAGAAGAGCACTAACACAGGACATGGACATACAACACAGAAAACAGGACAAGTTAAAATAAACAGGATAGAAGGCTGGCACACAGTGGGGGAGTACTGGGATGTGAATGAGTGTGGTGCATATGTTCATTGGTTTCTACCAACTCCAGGTGGAGATGTCAGGCTTTTTAGATGCCAGCTCTGAAATTTAACTAGTCCCTAACCGTGTCTGTCTGTCCATCAGAAATAATGCTGATATAAGGTGAGACTGTCTGATAATTCATTACTTCAGGATACATCTTTCAGAATGCATGTGATGTATTCCTAATATAAAATACTGGTTATGGCCACTTAATTTCTCCATGTTAATATTGTTCCTGTCCAAACAGAGGGAATGGTGTTGGCTCCAAAGAAACAACATTTTTACCATCTGCAAGAAATTAAAGATAACCTTTATTTTTGATAAATTGGTGGAATTGCAGGTGCCGGAGGACATAAGAGCAAACACTACCATGTCTCTTCCTCCCAACTGTTTTGTGTGCAAATAAATGTACACGCCTGCCGCTGTTACCTGTGTGTTCTTTCAGCTAGCTCCTCCTCTCAGTGGCTGCTGTAAGGTGAGACACATGAAACACATACAGACGGCTTTGTTATTTACCTTGACAGCAGTCAGTTCTTTTCCAGGGAATAAAAATGAAATAACCCTCTCGCTGCGGATTGTTTATTGCTTTGGTGGACGACTGTACCTGCAGCACATGAGACACAATGGAGGGGGAAACAAAGGGAAATGCTACTCAGGATCTGACCTGTTTTAATGACAGTGCCAGGTAAGCTTTGTATTAAAGGCAATGCTCTTTAATGGCATCTTTGTTGTACTGACTTTTGATTAGTTCATATTCTCAAATTTTACTCTTCTTTGTTTCTGGGCCATGATGTTTAGACAGCATATTTACCTGCTGCTTCCTCACTGACATCTTTCTTCCTCTTCAACTTAGTGTATTTCCACTTCATATTTTATCTTATAACTTGTAAATCTGCCATTAAAGCCTGTCACCTGTTGGCTTTTAAGGAATTAAAAACTTTTCTGAAGTTATTTTGAGTCTGAATTTTGCTCCTTGCTCCCCTTAGAAGTAATTTAAGACTTAACTATTCATCCAGCTGGGGTATTTGATCACTCAGCTACAGAAACCCTACCCAGTGGAGGCAGTTGTAGATTCTGTCATCACTGAATAGGAGAATGAAAGAAGGGAGGGGAGCAAGCAGGTCCACTGGCAATCCTGATTTCACAGCCTTTATCAGTTTTGTGTATATAGACATTCACTGGTTGGGACCTGTGTGGATTTGTCCCAGCAGGATTGACCCCTATGGTTTTGAGAGACGTGACGATTTCGATTCCTACAAGGAGATGATGAATCAATACGTGGCTGTCCTCAACAGAAGGTCCATGAGATGGTCGAAGCTCCTTCAGGAGAAGCCTTATGTGGAGAAGAACTTGACGGGTACAAAAAAACCCCCAAAATATCTCTGTGTTGTTTTTGAAGCTTTGTGGTCATGTGATGGGGTAATAATAAAACGTGTTTTGGCAGTGAAGAGGTTTGTTCGTAAAGGTGTGCCTAATGAGCACCGTGCCAGGATCTGGATGGCAGCTAGTGGTGCCCAGGAACAGCTGGAGAATAAGCCGGGTTATTACCAGTCTCTGCTGGCCACGGAGCACGACGCCAAGCTGAAAGAAACCATCCACACAGGTGCACCAAAACTGTCACCGCATAAAGCATGCTGTATCAATCCTTCAATTATATCATAGTCGAGTCTCTCTTTCTTTTTTTTAAAGATATGCATAGGACCTTTCCTGACAACATCCTGTTCAAGAGCAAAGCAGAACCAGGCATGCAGAAGGCTCTGTACAATGTGCTGCTGGCTTATGGACACCATAATCCTACAGTGGGCTACTGTCAGGTGAAGAAAATACCGTCAGGGACAAGAGTTGACTCTCCCCGTATTTAACATAATGTCTGTTTACCTAAAGATCAGGACTGGCTACTTCCTTATTTAACCAAATACAAGTGCAGGATTTTCTTCTTAACTTCATGTGTCAGCTCACATATCAGCCAGTACACTTATTCATCATAAAAACTGACATACTGTATCCATGCATGCAGGTACCCAGCATGACTTCATATTCTAAGTCATCCAACATGCTCTGTTTTTTTTGTTTTTGTTTTTCTTTTCTAGGGCATGAACTTCATTGCAGGCTACCTCATGATCATCACAAAAGATGAAGAGAAATCCTTCTGGCTCATGGATGCATTGGTGGGGAGAATACTCCCAGGTACGTGACAGTTAATGCCAGCTTACTTTCAGGGCTGTTTTTTTTTTTATTATTTAAGTTACCTACCCCGCAACAAACATGCCCTACCCTGTGCAGTCACTGCATAGGCTAACCTGTTCTGCTATAGAGACGCAGGGTTCTCAAGGTGCATCTGAAGAGCCTCTGCTATCGTTCTGCATGCACAGCAAAGGAAACATGAACACAATTGAATCTTCCTAAGAAATGCCCCCTCAGGGACTAAGCATGTTCGATGTGTGCATTTTTCTTGTACAGCCCTCAATCACCCTCTAGCTTCCTGAATTGACAGTCAGTCAATAAAAATTGGAGATCTCCTTTTTATAAAGCAGCGTACAACATTGTACACGTGTACACAATGACAGACTCGTTTTATTCAGGGAACTTCACGTTGTGTGACGTGAAAGAATGAAAGCAGATACTACAATGAAAGGTCAAGCAGAAGCAGCATGTTGAGGCCGGAAGTGTTCAGATATATCATATTCACACTCATTTTAAAAAAATGTTTATTCAGAGAAGTCACTAAGAACAAAGCCATGCTTCCAGCAGCAGCAGCCTTGCAAAAGGAACATGAAAGCTGTTTAAGGAAACAGGGCCACAAACATATACCTCTGCTATTTCCCAGTTAGGAATACTGTCTCAATGTGACACGCATCTAATGTGACACGCAGCTCAGTAATAAAAATGGAGATTCAGGATGGTGGTGGTGGAGGGGGGGCACCTTCATGTTTTCCTCTTTGCAGGTAGATGGCAAACACAGTTGTAAGTATGTGAGTCTGGTTTTCTTAAATACTGGGGAAAAATACTGAATCATAACCCAGATTATGTTTATTTTTTTGTCAGTTTTTCCTTAAGGAGGTCTGTTAGATAAATTTTTAATGTAACTCCAAGGTTACATTAATGTGCCCTCAGCTGTGACTGCTCTGTAATATATAAATGCTCTCTAATGGCTAGCAAAATAAGTGGGCTCATCTGAATGTGGGTTATTGCAGACTACTACACCCCGGCCATGCTGGGGCTGAAGACTGACCAGGAGGTTCTTGGTGAGCTGGTGAAGTTCAAAGCTCCTGCAGTGGGACAGCTCATGGCCCAATACCCCGGTATATGGACACTGGTGGTGTCACGCTGGTTTATCTGCCTCTACATTGATATACTCCCTATTGAGGTGAGGCAAAAGTCGGGCTTTGATGGAAGAGACGAATGAGAAGCTCATGGCAATCATTTAAATGACGTCCTTCTTCTGTCCGATACCTGCAGACTGTCCTGCGGGTCTGGGATTGTCTTTTCTATGAGGGCTCCAAAGTACTTTTCCGTGTGGCTCTTACGCTCATCCTTCACCACCAGACCCAGATCCTGAGAGCGCGCTCTTTGCCCGATGTGTGCGAGTGCTTCAAACAGATCACCTGTGGGGATTTCACTCTGGACTGCCACACCTTCATGCAGGTGAGATGACCAAATGCAGTCGGATGAAAAAGCCAAAAATTTCACTTTATAACTTCTGGAATAAATCATTTTATTTAGATGTTACTTCTCAACTGAGGAGAAAGTGGTACATTTCAGCTATTCTAAGTTCACCAGTGGATGAGACTGTGCAGAAGAAAATAAAGTTTCAAAAATACTTCCTGACAAACATCCCTCTTTCTTATAATTGTAATTTTAATTTGGATCTTCGGTAGAAAAAAAAGGTGTGCATAAGTATGTTACCACCTCTAAGTGCCCCTTAACTGTTCTTTTGCAGAAGATCTTTACAGAACCCGGGAGCCTGTCCATGTCAACTATTGGTAAACTGAGAGAGAAATGCAGACAACAAATCGTCACGGAGGAATCAAGATAACCATGAAGTTCAGGACGCACTTTTCCCTGTTACTGTTACTAAGTCAGCATAAAGGACGCTGTACAGTCAGGAACTTTGTATGAAATGTACATATTGGTGACTTGCTCTGGTTGCTTCTCTGAATTATACTTTGTTACACTCTAATCAGGGAGACCGGGTATCTAAATATGAAGGCTGTGCTTATGTTTTTGACGATCTGCTTTTGCTTTTGACACCTGTCTTTCACAAAATACACTGCTCAAAAAAAAAATTAAAGGAACACTTTGAAAACTCGTCAGATCTCAGTGGGAAAGAACAAATCATGTTTGATATCCACACTGATATGGACTGGCCAATGTGTGAGGAACAAAAGGATGCCATGTGCTTTGATGGAAATGACAATTATCAATCTACAGACGGCTCAATTTAAAGACACCCCAAAAATCAAAGTGACAAAATTATGCAGCAGGCTATTCCATTTTGCTAAAATTTCAATGTAGAAAAATTAAAAATGGGAATGTGGCAATGTAGGAATTCATGCCATGTATGCATGCCTGACAACATCGGGGCATGCTCCTAATGTGACGAGGAAACATTAATAGTTACATGTTCGTACACTTGCACTCAATGGCCACTTTATTAGGTAGTACTGGGTTTGACCCCCTTTTGGCTTCAGTACTGCATTAATTCTTCATGGCACAGATTCAACAAGCAGCCATCAGAAGATGGGTACGCTGTACTCATAAAAGGATAGACACGGTCAGCACCAGTACTCAGGGAGGCTCTGCTGGTTAAACGATGCTTAGCTGGTACTAAGAAAATAAGAAGAAATAGAAAATATCCCCCACACATTACACCACTGCCAGTCGATACAAGGCAGGATGGATCCATGTTTTCCTGCTGTTTATGCCAACTTCTGACACTACTATTCAACTGTCACAGCAGAAACCAAGACTCATCAGACCTGGCAATATTTTTCCAGTCTTCTATCGTCCAATTTTGGTGAGCCCATGTGAATTGTAGCCTCAGTTTCCTGTTCTTAGCTGATAGTTACTGAGTTACTGGTGCTTTTCTATCAGCTTGAAGCAGTCTGGCCATTCTCCTCTGACCTCTGCCACCATCAAGGCATTTTTATGCAGAGAACTGCAACTTACTGGATATTTTGTCTTATTCTGACCATTCTCTGTAATTCCTGGAGATGCCAGTGCGGGAAAATCCCAGCAGACCAGCAGTTTTTGAAATACTCAGACCAGCCTGTCAGACACAAACAACCACGCCACATTCAAAGTCACTTCAATCACCTTTCTCCCCCATTCTGAGGCTCAGTTTGGACTTGAGCAGGTCTCCTTCACCATGTCTACATGCCTAAATGTACTGAATAGCTGCCACATGTTTGGGTGATTAGATAGATAAAATGCAGTTGAACAGATGTAAAAAATAAAGTGGCCAGCAAGTGACTCCTGAAACTGCTAAGTCAGACAAATCACCACAAATTATGTTGTTCATTTTAGCTAAAAGCTCTTTTGTTTCTGTTATAAACAGATTATCAATTACCGTAACTGGAAACTACAATCAAAAACTGATATTAAATCTGCAGAGGCACAAACTCCACTCACTGACCTGGCTCTAGGCAATAATAATCTGTACACTATCATAAAGTATGTTAAGTAAATATGCAAATAGAAATGAATGAATGAATGAATACAGATAAACAACCATAAAGACTATAGAATAGCTGCTATTTGTAAACCCAAATGCCCAACAACTAAGGGCAGACTGTCAGACTGTGGCTCTCCTACACAAAACCAGTTCACAAACAAGTCGGGACACTATGTAAATAAAAACACAACGCAAATGATATGCAAATAATTTAAACGCATTATTTTATCAAGAATATTAGAAAGACAACAAATTTGGCCCTGATGCACTTTATGGTTTTTAAAAATATATATGCACTTTTTGGAATATGATGCCATTGCTTTTATTACTTGTGCACCCACCTTTTCTGGGCACAAACCTTTAAGATGGACCAAGTCATTCTGTCCCTCTATGTAATCATTTTATATTTCCTCATGTTCACATTGCATCATATAAGCCTGTTTCGTATCTCTTTAGTCATTTTGTGCCTAATAAGTTGCTTTGTATCCTCTGTGACTCCCACCCCTGCAGATCCAGCGTCTGCACTGACTGATGCAAATTTGCAGTTTCCTGGTGATGGAAAAATTTACATTATTTAGTCAACATGCGTCTCGTAACAGGTTCCATGTTGCCCAGGGACTGCTTTGACAGTCAAACACCATGTTCATTTAGCTTCTCCCACTCTTTACTGACAGGTATGACCTTGGTTATTTGCGTTGTTCTTTTAACTTTATCCAAGCCTCAAAACTGTGGTTTAAAACACTGTAAATATGCCTTTGTGTTGACTGAAAATTTATATTGGAATTTAGTCTTTGATGGTATTCAGTACCATAATTGTCAAACAAGGAACCTCTACTTCTAAGGAGCCCAAACAAACAAAACCAAGCAGGAACAGGTTTATCTGCTAACAAATAGCATGAAGGCAAAACAGAGAGTCAAATGGCCTCAGTCATCACTTTTATTGACCTCTCCTTAAAAAAGAAATATGTAGACAAATCCATTAAAACTGTATTAAATAAATGTATGAGTATTAAGATGAGGGAGGGGAAAAAACCACACAAAAAACACAAATAATATGTACTTTTTCCTACTACATCAAACAATGCATATTTATGGTATTAACAGTACACGAAGGCTACGGGAGACCAGGTCTCATTTATGGCAGCACAGTGTAGGTGAGCGAGTGACGACTTATGGAAAAATTAGCATTACTTGAATTCCATCCATCTTACAGCTGGGAAGGCACTGATGAACACTGACCAGAGCATTTTGGCCTTTTTAATAATGACACGGGGTCATTTCTCAGGACTTAAGTTAAACTTCTCTTACTTCTCAACCAAAATCCCAACCATAGCAAAACCAGCCAGTGGACAATAACAAATCAACATTTCTACGGAGATGTTGTGGCTGTCTTCATTTAAGACCAACAACGCTGTTAGATCCTGGTTTTTGTGTTTCGTAGCAGTAGAATCCACAGGAGTGACTATCAGCACTTTGGGAATTGCCTTTGTGCACTGTTACATGAGAAGATTATCTAAATTGTTTCTGTATCTATACAGTGAATACACACCCATCAGCCACAACTTTAAAACCAGCTGACTAAAACTGCACATCTCTCTTTTGCCACCAAAATAGGTCTGGCAGGTAGAGCAGGTTGTCTGCTAATCAAAGGGTCGGTGATTTGATCCCCGGCTCCTCTAACCTGAATGCCAAGGTATCCTTGGGCAAGACCCCGAACCCCGAGTTTCTCCCTATGAAACCATAGGGTGTGTGTTAGGTTAAAAAGTGCTTTGTGCACTTGCATGAATGTGTATGTGAATGGGTGAATGAGGCTTGTAGTAAAGTACTCTGTACTCTGAATGCTCAAATTGAGTAGAAAAGACCATTGGTCTGTTTGGGATCTGGAGACCTTGGAGGGCAGGTCAACAAATTTGGCACTTTCTCATATTCCTCAAGCCATTCATGGGATGTTTGTGCAGTGTAGTGTGGTGCATTGTTCTGTGGGGAGATGCAGCTGGCATCCTAGTGTGTGCTGTATATCCAGTAAGGTTTATGCTACACATTAAAGTAACATCCACATGAATTCTCATTCTTCTGTTTTTGCAGAAGCCTTTCAGATGAGAAATGCCTTAAAAAAAAAAAAAAGTCCAGTTGCCTTAAATTCAAGCTGAAACCCTACAGAGACAACAACAACAATTCCAGCACCAAACCCTTCCCAGCAGAACACTGCACTAAAATCAAATGACCATTATTATTCACTTCACCTGTCAGTGGCTTTGATGTTTTGGCTGGTCAGTGTAAAGCTACAGCCAAAGGTTATATAGAAAGGAAGCGGGAGGAGAAGGCTGTCCTGGCTCTGAGCAAAGGTAACAAAGCTCACTAACTCAGACTAATATGTTTAACCTGAACAAACACTGTTTCCAGTCTTAATGCTAAGTCTGGCTGTAGCTTAAAATTTTGCAATCGCAAACTATGCAAGAAAGTAAATGAGTCCATTTCCACAAAACTAAAACTGTCTCAGATCTTACAACATTGTAAACAGCATCTACACATAATGTGCTTCGTACTCCTAAGAGGGGATGAAGAGCTTTGCAATACTAACCTTGTTTTTAAAAAGGTTAATTCTGAATATAAGGGGAGTCTTTACACATCCTTTTTAGGATTAGGTTACTGTATTTTTATTACGTTCTTTCAAACGTGCATACAACTTGCAGGTAAATAAGTCAGATCTTAACTGTCTGACGTGGTTTAAGCATAACTGGCAGAAATATTCCCTTTATAACAGCAAACCTAATTTCAGACCAATAAAAATGGCCATCCCGTAACAGACAAAAAAATCCTCAAAATCCCCAAATCCCTCAAAATTCCTTTCACAGAAATCATAAATAGTAACTTGAGGACTATAATTGACCCTTTACAACATGCATCCTCTGCTTTACATGGTCTAGGAAGAAGTTATTCTTATTTCATTACAATCTTATAAATGAATCCCTTTTTTTTTTTTTTTAGAAAGAGTGGGTCAGTTCAGAAAGCAAATATTAACCTCGACAAAGTGATAATAATTAGTGTTACTGATGAAAGCAAAGAACAGCACACACAGAGGCAGGGAGAGAAATGTGGAGTGACAGAGGGGGCGAGGGGCGAGCTCTAAGACTCGTAAGACAGTGGTTAATTTTCAGGTGGGGTAGGACCGTGCCTGAGCCTCTGACAACGCGAGTGAGGAGTGACCTCAGATGCTCTGGTAGCCAGCGTGGCTCCTCTTCCTCCCAATGAGGTAGGCCAAGAGCACAATGAGGACGAGCCCTGCTAAAGCTGCTCCAACTATGATGGGGATCAGCATGTCATCTTCATCCAACTGGCATTCCTCAGCTGCAAGGAAAAGGACACGTGAGAAAGGACAAGTACGAGATGATTCATTTTAACCACACTCTCTTAGATTAAAGTGTTTACCTGCTCCAAATTTATCTCCGCTAATACCGAAAGGCTGCACCTGCAACTGGAAGGTGTTGATGGACAAATTCCGGGTCACGTTTAGAGTTTGCTCTTCACGGCAGAAGTACGAGTACCCCAGGGTTCCCCGCAGGTAGTCCAGACTGCTGTTACTGACTGAAAAGCTCTCTAAGATAGAAGACAGAACAGACCAGTGCATCCAGTGTTAAAACAGATTAATATGAAAAAGAAAAAAAGATTATTATGACAGAATAAAGTTGAGTGCTTATATATATGACAGTGAGCCAAATAAATACAGTTTGTGGTAACCCTACAAAGCTAAACCCTGGCCACATTTTCTGCATGACCTGCAAACATGTCAGTGCACGGAAACACTGCAGTTTCAGTTTCACAGTAACTTAAACACAAAGATAAGGATTTGATTTGCATGCTGTCTTTTTTCCCCCACCTACACCAGGAAACCTGCAACCTGTAGTGGGGTCTTAAAATTATTATCTACTGATGCCCTTGGTAAATTAACCCTGTAACAGTGGGCGATCGCTGCCGATACACCTGTTACCTGCCCCTACTTGCCGTGAACAGCTGGTTAACGCAGAGCATATCACCGCCGAGACGTCTGATCAAACGCACTTTGAATTACAACAATTACGCGATCATTTGACTAAGTGATGAAAGCTCCTTTAGATTAACTGAAAAAGGCTATCATGCTATCCAGTTCCATATTTTTATCCCTGGACTCTGCTAAAGTAGCTTTGCATGACTCATAGTTCAAAATAATTCTTAGTTATCTTGGGCCTTTGTTTTACACACACAGATTACTCATGCATAGACTGACCTCATTCTCTGAAACTTTTGCATAATATGAACATCTACCATGGTAACAGTTGTGGTCAAAGGTAAGCGTGAAGGTCAGGGTAATTTGGGGCTTTTAATGATTTCTTTGAACTGTTCTTTTTCCAGGGTGGAATGATTGAACAGAATACATCTATAAAAAATGAATAAATAAATTGGGTGCACAAGTTTGAATTTATTTTGGATTTTCTCTAATCCACACAGGGTCAAAAGTATACATACAGGCTCAAATATGTACATACGCACCCACTAATATTTGGTTAAATGGTGCAAGCTGCACCTCGACCAGATGTTTTTGGTAGTCATCATAAGCTTTTGGCATAATTCTGGCTGAATATTTGACCAGTCTTCTTGGCAAGGTTGGTAGGCTTCATATAAATTGGTTGGCTTCCTGGCATAGACTCGGTTTTTGAGCGCAGTCCACAAATTTTCAAGAGGGTTGAAGTCGGGGCTTTGGGAAGATCATTCCAGAAGCATAATAGGTCATTTCTAAACAACAGCATATTGCAGGATCATCAGTTCAAACAAATGCATATAAGTAATTACAAATTACTAATTTATGTCCGAATTGGTTAAGATGTTCAGGAACATCCCAGGAACCACCAAGGCTCAAGCCTGCCATGGACTGGAAACTGCTGGAGCACCAGTGTCACTGTCCACAGTGAAGTGAGTGTTACATCGCTGTGGACTGAGAGAGCGATGACCAAGAAAGAAGTTCCTCCTCCAAAATTGACATCTTAAAGCTCAACTGAAATTTGCAGCTGCCCACATGAACAAGCCAAATGCCTTCTAGAGAAAGGTCTTATGGTCAAGACAAGACAAAGATTGAACTATTTGGCCACAATGACAAGAGGTATGTTTGGAGAGTAAATGTGGCATTTTCAAACCAGCTGTCAGGCATGATGGTAGCATCACGCTCTGGGGCTGTTTGCTCTGAGTGGCACTGGTACACTGCACAAAGTGGATGGAATAATGAAGAAGGGGGACTACCTTCAAATAAGTTAAACAGCTAGACAGTTTAACTTAGACACAACTGGGTGTTCCAATGGGACAATGATCCATCACACTCATGCCCATGATGAGTGGATGTAAACTTTTGATAAAAACTGTGTGTGTGTGTGTGTACGAGAAATTAAGGAAGATCAAGTTTTGATCCTTGCAGGTGGCCGCAACTTCCTGAGGCTGGTTCTGCCAGAGGTTTCTTACAGTTAAAAGGGAGTTTTTCCTTTACACCGTTACCAAGTGCTGAAGTGATTGGTGATGTGATGTGGCACTATTAAAATAAACCTGAACTGAAGCTGAATCGAATTGAACACATCCCTTTTAAGTGTAACGGACTTCAAGTGGTAGAGACTGATATAGGGAAATGAAGTGCACACAGTACTCATCAAGCGCTCTGCTTTAAAAACCAATATTTTTAATGGCGTTTGCTGCACAACTGGGAAAAGTGCAGCATACAGCTCAGAAGCAAAAAAATCTAAACAAACGCCAAACAACTTTGAACTCTGACCGTTGCGCGCTGCGACAACTGCCTGCATGGCCAAAAAAGAAACAAAACGATTTCCCGGAAACAGGCTTCCCTCCAAGTACACACGTCTGGTGTGTGTTTTAACAGTTGCGCTGCTTGTTGTAGTTTGGCAATAAATGAAAAAAGCTTTGATTTGTTATGCTGTCCTCCAAATAGCTCAACAAATCTATGAAAGTGCTTGTTGTAATGATGAAAAGAGGCACGGGAAAAACACTGACATCTGAAAGTTTTAAAACACAGCCTATATCACTCTGTCTTCTGCAAACCAAAGGGCAAGTGCAGTGCATGCCGCGTCCAGTGTTAAAGCTGCTTTAGACTAAGGGGCGACTCATTAATGCCAAGGAGAATTCAAATGCATTTTCAATGTGCTGCAGCTGACTTCAGGTACCATCACAGATAAGGACCTGAGCAACATGTGACCTCCTCATTCTCTCGCCGTGCACTCCCAGCTGTTTCATGGTCATTTAAAATCATTCAAGATGAAAAAAAGAACTATTTCAAACAGATTTATTGTAAGGAGGCTGTTTTTTTCCCGTATTACATATGCCTATATTTCATACAGATATTGAAGAATGTATATGATAAATAGTGATAATTACACTGACTAAATTAAAAATTATTTCACAACGTATTACTTAATATCAAGGGCAAAGAAGGTACATAGTGCTTCTGTCAACAAAAAAATAAAAGTCAACAGAAACCTGGAATACAAAAAGAGTAAACACTATACTGAGATCAGAGAACAGGTTGGACACATGCTCATTAATCAGATACAGAGGGCCTGGATGTAACGTAAGAAGTCGAGGACACTCACCAGTCATGTCTGGCCAGGCCGCTGATATGGCCACTTCACTTAAGTGGTACTTGTTGGATGTGGTATTCTAGTGGAACAAAACAACAGGACGGCCATTAGAACAGGTTTATTTCAAGCGCCAGCTGCCATCTAGTGGATTTTTTTAGGAAGTACATGATAAAAAGAAAAGACATGAAAAAACTCACCATAGTGAAGACAAAGGTGAGGTTGGTTTTGTCTGTTGTGAGCTCCAGGGAGGCACTGTCAGAGTCACACGATCCAGAGCTGTTTGTTAAATTGGGCTGAATGTTCACCACATCCTGCACAACCTGTAAATATATCACAAAACACTATTTGTATTAATACTTTTAGTCTGATGCGCTGTATTCACACAGACGTTACATGTAGCTTTTATTTCTGCACCTTTTTCTGTGAGATGGAGTTGTAGGAGATGTTGAGCTGGAGGCCCATGTATGCCATTAAACAGATGGTGCCATTTTTAGTGGCGTTGTAGTGTCCTCTCTCAGGTCTTCCGGGTTCTTTGTGCGGTGCAGGAGTGGGCGGGGCAACAGTAGCAAAGCCCTGGTGCAGAACAGTAGCTGCAAAACACCATTGCTTACAAGTCAAATACTACAAAGATTCAGGATAGCCAACACTAATAAAGATCTGACATAAAGAATGATCTTGATCATATGCACTTAAAAAAGGACCCAGAGTAAATGCTTCATCATTAGCTGACTGAATTTGGGGACATGTAATTAAACTTTTTTGAACACAAAAAGTCTCCAAATATCAATACTTGGATAAGACTACAACATTTTCTTTTCAGTTATTCACTGAATCAGCTGGTCTATAAATGAAAAGGTACAAAATGTGAATATGCATTTAATAACTGAGGACCTGAAACCAGCAATGAGCTGATTAAAAAAAAAAAAAAGTAGCCTCCTACATCAGATTATTCTAGTAGCTGCGAATGTCAAACAGAAAAAGCAGCAGTGGAGTGGGAGGCAAAGGCCTCAAGCCCAGTTATTCTCAGCTCAATTTAATGTGCTGATTATGTTCAGAATTAATTTGCTTGCTCTGTCCAGCCAACAGTGAACACTCACAAACATTCCCTCATTCATCTGCTGAACTTGGAAAGTTTCTGTGTTTACTGTAAATCTGACTATAAAGCACATTCCAAAACAACTGGACTGGGTTCAAATGCTGTGTATACAAGTGTGACCTTAAAACTCTAACCTCCTGGTTGGCCAGAACACGAGAGAAGCAGAAAATATTGAGTGCCCAGCAGTTAAACTTTTACTCTTTTTTTTTTTTTTACAGCATTTAAATCATTCTAATTTTATTGAGGGAGAGGGAGCAAATTTCTTTTTCAAACTTTTATATTTAGAGCTATATCTGTGCATGTATTTTAAACATGCTGAAGTATGTAAGGTACTTTCGGCTTTCCAAAGGAAGGCCGCCACAGACGATTCAGCAAATGTTCGACTCAAAAAGAAACTGAAGCACAGAAACCAAGTTTTATGCATTATTTTTCTGCCAATGGCACAACTCTATTCTGACTGTAAACACAGAATAAATAAATAAATGTTCTATCCTCTTATTTCTCCATTTCAGTCTTCCTCAGGTCTCTTCTACTCAAGTTTCTGGTAGAACAGGAGTCACAGTGTGAAAGTGGGGAGAATGAAACTAAGCCATCAGGGCTCAAAACCGGAGGTCCTTCACAAAGCCTGGCTTTGATGCCATTTTAATGTTAAAATGTTCATAAATAAGCTACTACCATGAGCTGAATAAATAGTTTAATGGATGTTCCAATATCAGTGAAATAGCTTAGTCCATTCCTGCAGATAGCAGACACATTATTTATCTGTTTTACACTTCTGCTAAATTCTGAACCAGTTACATTAAGATCCCAAAGGAGAAAAGAAAGAAAGAAAAATATCACAGGGGAAATCCACCAACATCATCCATTCAGATGAGTTGGGGATCTTAAAGCGATGGGATTTTCACTAAGAAGTGAAACAAAAAGTAATGCAGTTTTTTGTTTTTTTTTAAAGGTCTGCAATCAATAACCTGACAATGACAGCCTTTTGTCAATAGTGCTTTGATGGTTTTAGTTATGGAAATAAAATGTTACAACTTGCTAAGTCAGCCCAAGTTAAGACAAATACTAGCAGGTTTCTAATCTTGTGTTTTTATTTGTACCTAAAACTTATGGCTTATGATACTTCTGTAACAAACTGGCCTAGCAACAATTAATGATAGCAACAATTAATGACAATATTAACCTTACCTTAATTCTGCAAATAGGGAGGAAGGTAAAGCACCTTTAGAGCAGATAGGGTTAAGGGCTTTGTTGCTCTTCTGATCAGTGGACCAGAGACTAAAGAAGAGCTGAAACCTGACAACACTGTAAAACCTCATGGTGGAGCGTCACATTCATTTAATAAGTTTTAGACCCTCTTAAATGGTTTTCAGACACTCCCTTTCATAATTGATCATCCCAGTAACTTACAGGTAAATTAGTTTACACTTAATTTAAAAAAGAGGGCCCAAATACTGCATATGTACGTGCCCTAGATTTTCAAGCTACTGAACAAAGGACAGGTAATGAGGAAGTAAACACCCTGCGAGGTTTCAGCATTTACCTTGTCATTTACTTCTGGAGCGTGGGGCACTCAGGTCCGTCAAGGCGTTTAAAACCATGGGTTTTACCACAGTAACACACTAATAATTATTTAGTTGCACTGACACGTTTTAGTCTTGCTTTAGCCTGCAGCGTCAGCAGGGTTGTTATAAAATGTTGGGGTCCTGCTATTTTGAGTGCAGCTCTTCTGCGACCTTCGGAGTTAGTAACGTATTATAAATATGAAATAAACAGAAAACACACTCACCGAAAATGAAGGATAACGTTACTCCCAGGAACAATGACTGAACACCACAGATTTGCACCATGTTTCTGTTTCTTCACTCGGGCCGGCTCAGCACTTGTTTGCGCAAAATCACAGCAACAAACGGGACGCAGCGCGTTAGCTTGTGTTAGCAGTCGCTGGGCCAGCTAGCTAGGCTAACGTTAGCGTCACAACAACAGCAAGAAGACAAAAGTCACGCGGGCTGACTCGAGGTGCTGCTCTTGATACCAAACCCCCCAAAGCTTTCTCGCAACTTCTCTTTATTTAAGTTATTATCTGCTAGCTATGAGGTTAACTGTTCTCGCCTTCAACACTTGGCAAAAACACTGGCATCACCGTCATGTGACATAAGCCTTAAGAAACACCCAGAAAGTCACGTGGTTTGCCACTGCGGGCCCCACAGAACCGGTTTGTTTTGCACAACAGTTAAAGGGTCATTACATGTTTTTCACATTCATGTAAGAAGTTCCCGGTGGTTTGAATTAAAGCAACAGTTTAAAAAAAAAGATTAAAAATACTTAAAATAACTCTCCTGTGTTTAAAACTTTACTTTGGTGCAGAATGGGAACATTAGCTCACATTTGCCAAAAAATACCTGATGATTCCCAAAACCTTTGGGGAAATATTCTGTGGAATGATGAGACAAACGTTGAACTTTCTGGAAGATTTGAGTTCCGTTACATCATAAAACTAAAAGCATTTCATAAACAGAACATCATACCAACAGTCAAACACGGTGGTGGTAGCATGATGGTCTGGGGATGCTTGCTGCTTCAGGACCTGGACAGCTTGCCATGATGTTATCATGAATTCTGCTCTCTACCACAAAATCCTGAAGGAGAATGTCCTTCTATCAGTTCGTGCTCTTAAGCTCAAGCACAGTTATGCACCAGGACAATGATCCAAGACACACCAGCAAGTCCACCTCTGAATGGCACAGAATGAAGATTTGATGTGGCCTCATCAAAGTTTGGGCTTAAATCTGATTGAGATGCTTTGGTATGACCTTAAATAGGTTGTTCATGCTCAAAAAATGTGGCTGAATTAAAACAATTCTGTAAAGAATAGTGAGCCAAAATTCCACCACAGTGATGTGCATGACTCATTGCCAGTTAAATCATCATTTAAAAACTGCATTTTAATTTACTCAAGTTATCTTTGTCCAGTATTAAAATTTGTCTGATGATCTGAAGTTTGCAAGTGTGACAAATATGCAAAAAAAAGGGGGGGGGCAATTCTTTTTCACCACACTGTAGCGCATTTTAAAACAATAAAAGTTGACCCAAAGTTGCTTTACAGGTACACACATTTCTAATCCAGGAATCAAGAGCCCAATAATCTACATAACCTACATAAATAGATAATATAATAAAATAATAACTGAAAAAGAAATCAGAAAATAAGAATAGAAACATTGCTAAATTTTAACAATTGTAAAACAAAAGAGCATTAGAAAACATTTACAGTGAGTTTGATCAAATCATGAAGGACGTCAGACTTAACTAAAAGCAACTGAAAGTAGGTGTTAATAGGTATAGGCACTATTCCAGCGCCTAGGAGCAATAGTTGCAAAAGCCAGTCACCTTTAGTTTTCAGGTCAGAAGGGTGAACCGAGAGAAGTTGTTAAGATGATGACCTCAGTGACCTGGAGGCAAAATATGAAGAAGAAAGATCTGTAATACATTTTAGAGCTAATCCATGGCAGTTTTAAAAACAAATGCTAAAATTTGAAAACATATTCAAAACTTCACAGGTAGCCAGTGCAGCTGAGCTAAAACAGGACTGTTGTGTTGTCTTTTCTTTGTAACACTTAGGAGTCAAGCAGGTGCATTTTGAACCATCTGCAAATGAAAGAGGATGGAACTGGGTATTCCTATATGAAGGGAATTGCAGTAGTCCAACTGAGAGGTGATGAAAGTACTTTGGTGACAAAATTGCCTTTAATTTAGCAGTGGTGCTCATTTGGTAAAAGCTGCCCTTCACAACATCCTTCATCTGATTGTTAAAAGTCAACAAACTATTAATAAAATTTTAAGATTTTCAACTTCAACAGTTTGGACATACCTGGATTGGTGAGGATATTTGTGGAGCTTGGGGACAGAATAAAATAGCTTCAGTTTTGCTACCATTTAGTTGAAGCAAATTTTGAATGATTTTGGAGGAATTACAGTCATCTGTATACATGATTTCCAGGAGCTCACATGTTACCGGACAAATGAACAGAATCATCAAAAAAAAAGTCTGCAATATTTTGTAGCGAATCTTTTGCAGGGGATGACGCCTTGATGTCTGCAGCTGTCTTTATTCTATTTTTTATGTGTCTCTCTGCCTTTAAATTTGTATTCAGCATGTGAAATGCAGTGAAGCGGAGCAGTGAAGATCAGCTGTGAATATTACACTTCTTTACATTCACTCCCGGGTGTTTTTCAGCGATGATTGTCCCTTTGTACACTGAGACACCGTCCAGTAACCTTTGCAACATTTGGCTGATTCTAAGCAAGAAGTATCACTTATACACTTCACAGTTCAACCTATACACTTCACCAGTACTTAAGCTTATTAGCAGTGACCCAGTGGATCACACTGACTCTGCTGTGTTTAGGACCACTTTTCCTCCATGGAGGTCCAGGCCTTTTTATTTTGCCAAGCACACACCCTGTGTGTTCTTTTTCTTCTAGATTTGGCCACTCAATGTTCCTCCTCTCTGTTTGATGGATTTTTTTTTCTTTTTTATGCTATGTCACAGATTTCACAGCATTAGATTTCAAACAGCGCACTGGAATGAACTCCATAGCTTAATTTATGATGAAATAACAAGGAAATAGCCCAAACCTATTCATAAAGCAGATTTACACGTAGGCCTGAGATAAAGATCGGGTTACATATATAAAAAATTTTAAAAAGCTGTAATTCTGAAAATCTTCTTCTAATTTAGATATAAATACCCTCAAATTAAAGCTGCAGTCTCAGCCATATTATTGTGTATTTTGAAAATGTTTGTAACAGCTTAAATAACATTTTAAAAAATTCCAAAAAATATATGAGCCTAAATGTACATGCACACATTTTATTAGTTCTTGAACAGTTTAGCTCCAGCTAAAACACTGTTGCCTGGCAACCTTAACAACCTCACCTTGATGACAAGACTCCAGGAAGCTGTGCACACTCACAGCAGCTATTGTTAAGTAACTGTCCTTACCAGTTACCACACCTAACCACTGAACTCTAAGTATAAGTAGCACTCTTTCAGCTTATTCTGCGTATTACCAATATACATTTATTTGGCACATAAACAGAGTGATAAAATCATCATGATGCATATTTGACAGGCAAACATAAAAAAAAATGTTTTTATAACACACGGTCCTGTCTGTAAACATGAATATGCTATGGGTTCCTTCAGTGTCACAGATCAGTGTGATTATGCAACTTGAGACAGATGCGAGGCAGAGGTCTCATGTCTGAAACCCTTTCCTTTACCCACACACTCGCAACCAGGCTTTTGACCTTTACATACAGCTACTAAAACATACTGCCTGTTAACCAGCAGTTACATTTGGGAGATCATAATCTGAGTAGAGTGATTTGGGCAGTGTGTGAAAGTTATGTAGGAACAATATTTCCCCAAATTTATATTAATTATATTTCTTTTACATTAATTTTATAATCTGCAGTATTTGTATTACATATTTACAGGTGAATGCCACAAAATAAATCATTACATCGCACCCCATTCAACATTTATGAGCAGTGCATAAACATTTAACCTTAGATTCATGTTTATTTCAATAGTTCCTCCTATGAAGCATCTATAACAGGTATATAAATAGTTAATTTTAAGTGTGAAACACAGTGCAATGTAGCTGTAATTATGTATCTTGAATGACTAATCATAAATGACTAATATGAATGACTAATAATAAAATATTGCCCTAGATACAGATAATATTCCCAACAGTAAAATAAATATTTTAAACTCTGTATAGATGATGAGTCAGCGACAAAGCTGTTATTACAATGTGTAATAAAGCATTTATACCTGCACACGTTTCTGAAAATTAAAGATAAAAATTGCTCCCCCTTAAAGACTGCATGTAATACCTTTCTACTAAACATCAACCCACCCTCGCTGAGGACGATGAGGTAATTACTCACCGTCTACAGCTGTCATTGATGTCACAGGCTTGCTTTTTTTAAATTTCCTTTTTACATGTTTCCACTTGTCCAACGTCACAGTGCATCTTCTCATTGCTACAGCAGATAGACAGTGACCCAGAAAGCCGAGCTGCTGTTTTAGACCGCCTCAGCGATGCAAACTGTTGGAGAGTACAGCATTTTTTATTAAATCAGTTGTGTCCAAGTAGGGACAATATGAGCCCAACATTCACGAGAAAATCACACTTTTAGGAAAACATTTGAACAAAGCCGTGAGGCCTGCAGTGGGTGTTGAAGGTTACAAAATCTTTGAAGTGCACACAGCCCCAGTCTCAGTCCATTGGTAGGCTGTCAGTTCAGCCACTTCCTCTGATCACAGTGATCATAGAGATTAGTCTGAGGCAACCAGAAGCAACCAGTTCTATTAAGATAGAAAGACAGATAGGCTTGTTTTTACGGACGGAGAGCCATGGACACACTGAGGAAAGGTGCGTTTGCGCTGTCCGTGCTTGTGGTGCCTGTTTCCTGTTCTGGTAAGTGGCACAAATGCAGAACAGGTACTTCTTTTTTTTTTTACTCACTTTACTGCATGTGGAAAAAAAAAGTAAACGTTTTAACTGCCAACACCAGCTCGTTGGCATTAAGGCATTCGGGCTCTGATTATGAATTAATTTAGAAAACGCCAAACTGGATTCTTGATACACAAAAAATCTTTATCTTCAATGAGTTCATCCTGTACTGTAGTGGTTTCACTTGAGTACTGGCATTTATTTTAAACATTAAGATTTATCTTAAAGCCCTGTTTATTTTTTCATATTCTGATTATTGATGTAAAATGTAACCAACACAGCTGCAACCCTAAAATAATTTATATATTAATATATTAGAATTTCTTCACTTATGGTGCAACTTTTTTTTTTTCCATTTGAGTTCTGGATCTGCTTTCACGGGTGCTTTTTGTTGAAATGTGTCTCTACGTTGGTCTAAATTTCTCATCTTTTTTTCAGCGTCTGTATCTCAGAACAGCAAGTGAGTCATGTTTAAAGATGTATTCGCCGTGTACCGTGATGTTGGATGGAAAAAGTAGCTGAGCTTCTCTTACATGTTAAGGAAATTAAACAAGAGAGAGTTTTTGCATTTTCCATTCAACGTTCTAAAAATAGGTGTCTATATTCTGAACACGGGAATCAAAGCAGTGCAGAAATACTGACAGGCTCGCTGTCCCCCCGTGACTCACGTTCACCTCAGATACACTAAATACAATTTTTTAATGCACTTGAACTGGACGTGCTGCAGAAGCGCACAGGCCTGTTGTTTTCTTCCTACTGTGTCTAATTACTCACCTGTTGCCCTGCGCATACGACAGTTCTCCTGTGGACGTTTACTAAACAGATTACGTTTGTGTGCATTCGATGTTTCGCAGACTTTCTCTTTTATGTCACAGTTTGAAAAAAAAAACTATTTTCAAAATGA
>JAMQGT020006191.1:0-19677 GCA_024447675.2 Pterophyllum scalare | reverse complement strand
ATGTCCCTCTACTAGTTCAGATTGAATATTGCTAAGCTCTCGGTGTCCGTGTGGGACATGGCCAGCTGCGTTTGGATTCATTAGGGGAGGGAGAGGATCCATTTCAAGGAAAACACTACTGGGACAGTCACCAGACTAAAGATCCACTGCATGTCACATCCTAAGGTGTACCAGGACCGCCTGCTCGCCACCCGAGCACCAGCACTCAAGTCCCACTCCTCTGTTTACTCTTCGCAGGACTTACAATCCCTCTCCCCCTCTCCTGCCCTGCAGGGCTCGGTTGTTCACACACACAAGCCTGTTGCTAAATATGGAGAGAAATGCATTGTTGATTTAATTCCCTCAAAAAGATCACTGATATGAAACGAGTTTCAAATCCTCTTAGTGACCTTAAACACTCCTGAAGAAACAATTGGCCCTCAACCGCAGGAACAAATAAAATCGCCCTAATCTTGTTTGTAACTTTGTTCTTCTTTGGCCCACTTCAGTATTTGAGATTATGTAAATTAGCAAAGCTAATGTATAGAGAGGCTGAGATAAGACTGGATCATAGACTGACTGCAGGAGAGGCACGGAAAATACAAACCCTGCAGTCTGCTCTTTTTTTTTTTTTTTTTTTGCACAAGTTCTAAGAAAAAGAAAGAAAAGAAAAAAAACAGGTAGGATGGCAGAATTTTACTTCAATGTTTAATTTTGCGCTCAGTAATAGCAACACATTTCCACATTTTCCCGATGTCTCCGGTTCCAAAGGAGGCAGCTAATTAATTCATAATTACCAGCGCCACTCACCTGGCCGTTTTTTTTAAAAAGACTATTTTATTCATGATTTGTTTATAATATTTTGGTCCCTCTTTGTTTTCTTTTTCCATAAAGCATTACCTCAATGCTCTGCGTCTGAACTCTTTTTGACCCCGGAGTGAAATGTGACTATAGGGTTTCAGAAAGCGGAGTGAGCAACTCAAATACTTGTAAAAGTTTCGCGACTAACTGTAAATTCTTCAGTTCCAAAGCCTCATTTTCCCCTCCACCGATTCTCGGAGCTTGGTGTCAGAGGGTTAGTAAAGGGTGGAGGAGAGAGAGAGAGAGAGAGAGAGAGAGGCCAAGACACAACGTATCTGTGGCTTCCCACCCGCCCACCCCCGTGTATAGAGTCGGAATCAAATGTGCTGCCCTCTAGCGACACCTGGCGGCCGCAGCGGATTCCGAGCTGTCGAAAGGTTGGCCACAAACGCGAGAAGGCCCACAAAACACACCAAACTTAATTAACCATATTAACACGAAATAAATCCCAAAAAAATGACCACACAAATGTATTTTAAAATTAAAATTAAAATGACTGCAATCAAACAGTTTAATCTGGAGGCACCGGTGGGTGTAAATCTAAAACTGAACTTTGAAAGAATGCAGATTTTTGTTTTAGTGACTTTATCTAAATAGTGCATGGATTTTTTTGTTTTTTATGATTTGATATTCATTTTCTTGCCACGCTTCGAAACTAAATCAAATTCAAATGTCTGTAGCCTTTATGTTTGATTCTGTGACAAGACGGTCACTGTGTCACACAAACCAGAAAAAAGTTGGCCTTTATCAGTCATGATCTGTCTTTAAGGCACAACATTTATTTTGATTTATCGACTTTATCTGAATTCTGAGCCTATTTTGAAATGAACTCATTCACATAAATCTAAAGCAACCGAACAAAGAAGACCAACAACAATTAATGCTTTAGGCTATAACTAACCTAAAAAATACACACTCACGCTCATATGGTTATTTTAATAATAATATAATCTGAAAGTCATTATTTGTCTGTTATAAGCGTTATTGCATGCTTATTTGAGAAGCATCAAATTAATACATTTAAAGTTTCAAAAATTATCACCCAAGAGATGCTTTAAAAAGTCAGTAAATCGATTTATATCGTGATTTTGGAATCAACCACAGTAACTAGCAATTAATTATAAAATATTAATGCTTGAAAATGACTTATTTTTCATTCTTCTTTATGCTGAAAAAAAATCTTTCAGGTCCAAAATTATACATTCCCGCATTTCCCCTCAAACATTTTTTGTTCAAATATGTATAAATATTTTTTTTTTCCCAGTGAAACTACCCAGATTGGTAATATTTCCCCTCCTCTGTCTGCAGCCTCTCTGCAGAGTCTCAGCTCTGCTCGGCTGTGACACAGTTTGAGCAGGTCACCGCCGAGATTAGAGCCCGTCGTTAACGCCTGCTCGGATACACCAAATGCGGATTTAATGAGCTTGCATTGGGTGTTTGTCCCAGAATACCTGGTGTGCATGCGTTAGTAACGCCACAGACCGTAATCCCTGTGTATTCCCCTTAACAATTGGCTTCAGGGGCAACCTAAAAGCACTGCGGAGATTTTACGATTTTTTTTTTGTTGTTATTATTTCAGTTAGATTGAACAGGTCCAAGCCTGTAAGTCCTGTATCCAGCCACATTACCACATGTAATTGAGAGAAGTTTAAGTGGAGGCCGGGAAACCGAGGAGTTAATAGCGGTGACCCTCTTGCTGTGCCTCTGTCGCTCATCATTTATCAGGCTTAAGGGGCTTAAACAGGCAACACAGACCCACCTTTTATTACATATCAAACCCTCTCTCCCTTATCTGCATTATAGGAAATACATGCATCGTTGCCCGTTATGCGGATTTGGAAATAGAAACACGTCCAATAAAGTCGCCCTCCTCCGTTGATCAGAGGAAACGTGTCTTTAGGCGCCACAGAGACATCCCCAGCGGTTTAAGTCTTTATTAAATTATCTTAATTCCCCTCTCCACTTTGAAACGAATATAAATGTGGCTCTTCTGTTGTTTGTCCAGCGCGGAAGCGCGGAAATGTAAGTGCGGAGGTCCGCCATGGTTCAAGTATGATTAGGGAATGGATAAAATTGTAAAAGCAGCCTCTGTGTGCCTGCAAACCTGTCCAGAGCGGATATAATGCGCACATTAAAACTCGAGTGTGGTAGAATTTCAGCGTGGCTTTTTTTTTATATATATATATATATATCAAAATCCAAACACTCTAAAACTATCCACACAAATGGCTGCTGCTTTCTTTGAAAAAAATAAAATAAAGAAAGGTGAAAACGTCCCTAAGACAAGATATAGTTAGCCACTCACGTGACTTCCGTAATTCCGCTTTAATTATAGGCAGGCCATTAAAATACCTTAATCTTGTAATCATGCCTTTTCTCAAGATTTGTGTGCATGTGTGTTGAAAAAAAATGCCTTTATTATTTAAAATTGTAGCGATAAAATTTATGTTTAATATTTGGGTAGCCTACAGGAGAGGATTTTTTAAAATGCTGTCACAGTCTCTCAGTTAAACTTCAGGTCCATGCCTCAGTTGTCTGCTGATTTCCTCCGAGGAGAGCTCACTTAGCCTGAACGCAGCTGCATTCACGTGGTGCTGCGGGGTTTTATATTCCAGTCACACAACAGAGTAAACACTGCTCTCTTATTCAATAAACATCATTGATAAGGCCCCATATCCCAGCTATTTGACATCCTGAACCGCAACATCAGCATTTTTTAAAAAAATATTTGTTAATAAAAGACACGTTACATTTTCTTCTTGTTTAAGCATATTTTACCCTCTAGAACATTTTTTTTTTTTTGCTGTCTTAAAATTTATTGTGTATTTTGTGACTCTTGTGACTTAATTATTAATTCTTGAATGTAAATGCAATTAAAGTGTTTCAAAACTCTCATTCGGTTCACTCTCTTTTTTTTCAGTACTTGTGAAACACACACAAGCTTGTTAGCAAGTTTTCTTTGAATCACTCCTCTGTTTCATACAAATGGTGAACGGCCTGCACAAGTCGGGGTTTGCGGTGTTGCCCAAAGCACGTGGAGGGGCCAGGGATCTACCCTCCAACCCTGGGATTATTTGACACCCCGCTCTATCCCCCCATAAGCATGAACTTAAGTGCATCTCTTTGTAACCTGCACGGTCTGACCTTTTGCTTACGCTCTTCACAGCATGGGACAGCGCCTCTAGAAAAAGCACTGCCGGACAATTTAAAAACAAACCAGACTTGCTTAACACAGTTTGCCTCTTACTCGCGACTCCCCTTGTTTGTAATACTTGGAGAAAACAATGCAGGTAAACAAATGCAGATGGTTTGTTTGTGTTTGTATATTTTGTTTTTTTTGTCCCCTTGCTCCCCCCCTCTTTATGCGATCCCCTTTCCATCTTCTCTCACAGCCCAGTACACCCCCCCCACCCCCACCCCTCTCCTGAAACTCCCTCCAATCCTCACTCCCTCCCTCCCTCTGCTCTGGTTCTGCAGGAGTTCACATGATCAAGCAAGGTACCCACGTAATTACCTGGCATTGTCAAATAAAGCGACCACTGATTCAAATGAGGAGTGAAATATCAAAGACCGGCATTGCCTTTGCAGCCACTACTTATCCGCACAGGAGACAGAGAGGAGATCTGAGAGCTCGGGGACCTGCAGGGAGGCAACAACAACATTCAGCCTTCCCTTCCTAGATAAATATCACCAATGGGAGCAACAGACCCAAACATGCCCAGGTTCACTACCAACAGCATATTTATTTGTATAACATATCCCATTTATCCATTATTAGCTTGTGCATCCTTTAAAGTGGCCACAGTGCAACTTTAACAAGATGGATTTTGCTCTATCTCTGGACCCTCCTGATGTGCATCCTGCTGAGTCTCTCTCAGAGGTCAAAGGTTGGAAATTTATGAATGGTATTGAACTCCGAAGCAGTCACCGGCGGCACGGTTATGCTATGTTTCCAACGTTCTGCTGCAGCAGTTATTCTATATTTCTAGATCACAGACAAAGGGAGGCATAAAGATAAGGCAGGCACCAGGATTAGATCTGAATAGTGCATTAATGTTTGGCAGCACAAGTCCTCAGCTGAATTAACCGTAGAACTGCATAATCACTTATAACGAGCAATATTTGTGTTTGATTTTCATCTTGCTCAAAGTTGTACAGGCTAAAACTTTTCTCTTTTTTTCCCCTTAAAAACACCACACATGCTTTTTCCTCCCACTGCAACAGCACGAGTATGCTTTCACTACATAATTTAATATACTGTGTAATTTCTCCTACACCTCTATTCAAGCAACACTGACAACAGGACCTTTGACACTTTGACATATTAAGTGGAGGTCGGCCTCAGTGAACAATGTCATTGCTCTGGAAACAGCACCTAAAAAAAAAAAAAAAAAAGAAAAGTCATTTCTGATCCCTTCACATTTGAAGTAGACAAGCGGCATCCTGGGATTTCTGTTCAGCACAGAGAGAGTACCTGTAATTTGACTCGCCACATCTAAATGGGAGTTGAATAGGTTACATTGTGCATCAACAAATAAAATGCTTGCAATGCTTTAGTGAGTGTTTTTCATGGTTGGAGGCAAAATGGGGTTTGTGACGATATTTGAGCGTTTAATGCTATAAACACACAGACTTCCCTCCCTCTGGCATACGGATGGCTCCCAGGGACACTTTGCATGTAAATATTCATAGAATGATGAGATGGGCGATTAATTATTAAGCACAGCATAGAAGTGTAATACTTGAATTTTGTTTTTTTATTTGCCGTATCTGAGGAAGAACATTTAAAGGTGAAACGAGCCATATTTCAGAAAACGCTTCTTCCGGTAAGGCAGAAAAATTAAGACAACTCTCGAGAAATAGAGAGCAATAATTATCAAACAGAACACGAGCAATATCTATGAATATACATAATTAACGTCATAGCTAAAAGGCAAAGAAAGTTGATGATAACAGCGGCGCGCAGAAACGTTTCTCTTACATCAAAATTAGTGGCACGGCCGCTCTAAAATGAATAACGTGAAAGTCTGGGAGCTTCCTGTTTAACTTTCCAGGTGAACTACGTCGACACACATTCCTGAAGCTTTTTTTCCTCTGCGCAGCTTTGCGGCCTCATGACAGGCTGTCACACTGTGATGGTGCTCGAGTGGGGCCACCAGTGAGAGGTGGTTAGAGGTCCATACCTGATCTTCAAATTGCAGACATTTGACAACTTAGGAGAGAGCTGGGTCTGTATGGTTTGGTAAAGGACACGGAAAGAGCAGTGAATATTAAAAAAAGGTCTAATTTTGTACTCATAATGTTTGCTTGAGTACAAAAAAAGCATTATACAGTTCACTCAGACTATAAAAACCGTTGTGAAATAAGAGTTTTTCCTACAACGAGCAGATAAAAATAAATAACATCCAACTGTCAGGTGCCACTGACAGAAGCGAACCAGTGACCCACATCATTTGTGTGGACATGACTCAAAGGTAAAAGAGGACACTGCCATTCGGTAAGATCCTCGCATCCCTGCCATTCAATTAATTTGTGCCATGAAAAACTCTGATGGGAAATGAATTAGCAACATTTCCCTAGTTGATGTGGTCCTTTAAAACCCTCATTATGCAAAGGCATTGTATATATTATTGAATCCCTTAGAGGAATATGCAACCAAGACTATGTTCATCTTATCATCACTGAGTTGTGATATTATAATCAATTAGCATGGATGAACTAATTGTCCAATCTCTCACTTGCTAATTAACCCAGGAAATATAAATGGGACAAACTAATGCACCATTTTTAAAGGGAGATGCACAAATTGAGCTCATGCTTTAGTTAACGCGGTTGGTTTCTTGAATGGGTTCGTCAATATGTATGAGCTACATCAAAGAGCAGAGACAGAAATGCGGAACACATTTTAAGATCCAGTATATGCAAATGCATCGGTTCTTGTTGAACTCTGGTGTTTGCATAACATCGGGTGACACAGTCTGTGAGAGCTCTTCTGTGCCACTTGTGTACAGACTACAAAACACACTGTCCTCTGGGATATTTTAGTTTCAAAAGCACACTCAAAGCGCGATGTAAATATACTGAATTTCAATGCGTTCTTATTTCCAAATTTCTGCTGCCTAAATGTGGCTGAAATTATGTAACCGAATGTAAAGCGGGATTCGAGTCTAACGCGAGCTGATCGTTATCACTCGGTCACATGGATATCATGTGTGATGTGTGTTTGTCACGCTGCGGTCAGACAAAAGGTTGTCAACATTTCTGGTACTGTAAGGCTGATGAGGTTAGAGCAGAGCAAAAAGTTCACAGTGACAAACAGTGAATGAGACACTCCAAGAAAATCAGTGGGATGCTTGCTTGTGTAACTCTAGACTTATGTTTCCAGGGAGTAGTCCTCGGCTAGATTACAGTACAGATGGTGACTAACTGCCCTTTAACAAAAATGAAAGTACAGCAAACAAACATATCTTTTTAACCCAGAAACATCAAGACAGTTCATTACTTCAAATTTTATAGACGCGGAAACATACCATCATGCATAAAAACAAATGTCACACTCATACAAAGCTGCTATTTATTTACAGTTGCATAAAATAAAGAAATTGGCCCCCCAAAAAATGCCAGGCAACTTTTTGTTTTTGGCTCCCCGGTCCTTTGTTCTGTGCTATTGTCAAATTTGAAATTTAATGCTGTTTTCACCTGACTCTATCTGTAGAAAAGATATCCCACATTCGCCTTTAATATTCACTGGTGGTTAATTATTAAAGGTATGTATTTGAATTATAAATATACTAGTTATACAGAAGTAGGCAAAGCAGGCATATAGCCTGAGGCTAAATTCCTCCATTACCCATTATTTTCCAGTCTGCCGTCTCCATATGCCTGCCTCCTATCCCTATGTCATCTCCAAAAACACAGAGGCATTCCTTTGTACTTACCTACCCCTCCCCACTTTGGCCACCCGAAAAATCTCCCCCTCCATACATATGTGTGCTGTTTCCTTGAAGTAGGATGTCACACTTGTCTTAAATATAATGAATCACTATCTTCAAGGCATCCCTGGATCCCAAACACTCCCCACAGAAACCTGCCTAGTCCTCCCTCGTTTCGAGCCTTCCTACATGTCACAAATCATCCGTTGTGGAGGGCTCTCCACTAAATCATTAACATTGTCAGAAATGACTGGGCCAAGAGTGGGAAGAGCCCAGAGATGCAGCGAAGGCGTACGCGCATGTGATGGGAATATAGAATGGTAAACAAAGACACAGCCTTATACCCAGTCTTCCTTTTCCTTGCCGTTCCCCTTTGCCTCCTCTTTTATTGTTTTGTTTTTTTTCCTTTTCACTTTCCCCTTTCATGGGATTTCCGAACAAGAGAGAAGTACAGTATGAGGAAAAGTAAAGAAACTGTCAAAGTTTAACAACTCACGTGGAATTCTTAGCCTCCACTCTCTAAACTGCTGTGAGTTTTTCCTCAGAGTTTTCCCTTAAAGCTCTTCTTTGTAAACACAGTTGAAAAAAATAAGTGTGGCGAGATTATGTCTCTGGACCATTTTGATAACGGTATTTGGAAGTCCAGCATTGAGCGGATAATCAAAATCATGACTTCCTCAACTGGGTTAACTAAAACTGTGGTGGCTTTGTTGTCACATGATGATAATTCTCCTGTCATGCAGCATTATAGTTTGTTCAATATACAGTATATATGCCATTTAATGAAATGCAAGCTCCTCATGCGATGCTACTTATCAGCCGCTTTCCCTTTAATGCTATAGCCATACTTTCATCTTAAGTGTACACTCCTACCTATGGTATCATCCATCAAAAGGATTACTAATTTTCCTTCAATTTCCGTTGCTCTCTTAAGAATCTAAAGGATGATTGATAACAGATGAAGGAAAAGCACAGTGGTACTGTTTTTAACCTTGCTCAAGTCATTAATCTGCTTTATACCCATGAAGGTAGTAAAGGAGACAATGAATTAGTCATTAAAGCACAGGTCAGTTTATTAGAATTCCTGATTGAACTGTAAAACGACTTCTCCCAAGATGCCCGAGCAGAAGGAGGAATTTGCAAAACCGGGAGAAAAAAGGAGCTGAGCGAAGCAAGCGGAAGAATTTGTGCAGGAGTGCATTTCCTCATGAAGAAAATGACAGAGGAGTGTATCGGGAGCCATCGCTGACCTGACAAAATAATGGCTAATTAACACACAGAGTGTATCTGTACACAGTCTGGTTAAAAAAATAAAAAAAAAATCATGTGCAAACTACTACATGAAAATCATCAAATGGATAGGGCTCGTATACACAGACTAATACATATGCATGCAACTACACCAAACCTGAAGTGCAGCATTTGGTCAAACTTGCTTCATGTCTGTTGCCGATTTGAGTGCTGGCTTATATTTGTCACTAATTATTAAGTCATTTGGTTGTTCAGATGGCCTCAGACATTTGCTGCTCCCTCCCAGAGTAATGATCAAATGACTGGCAAAGGGGTCGTGAGACCTGACTAAGAGGATGTAATAGATAAGATCCAACCAAAACCCAGTGCAGTGCTGGCAGTGTTAAACAAGTGGATTTAATTTGTCTCGGGGAACAAATTTGGGATAATTAAATCCTGCAGCTGCAATAACTGCAAGTGTGAAAATAAACTAAACTAAAATTTATAGCAACGATCAACAATTTAGTTTTTTAGATCTCCAAATCTGTTCCTGCCAGGAAATGATCAGAGGAGCAATGTTTGCATAAATCTGCTGAAAATAGCTGGTATTAAGTGGCGTAAAGTTTAAGAGTTGCAGTTTGGAAATGCTACACTCCATTCCCAACAGCCTGGATAAACACGTTTCCCAGTTATGAGAATCCAGGATATGACAGCTGAGATATGCCATTATTAGCCAGCATTCTCAGGCATGTAAACATCTTAGTCCATTAAATGGTGATTTTGTGGCCTGCGTAAACTCTGTTTCCATGGCAGCAAACATAATATTGTTTATTTATGTAAACAAGGGTGTTTGTGGATGGGATATGAAGATCAATATAAACAGTCTATCCTAAATGACCTGAATGGGGTTGTGCTGTTGTGGAATATTCAGTTATCATCATGCATCACTTGCAGCATGCAGGATGGTTTTTCAATTTGGTAAAAAGTGTTTATTTTATAACCTGCTTGAACTGTGAGCTGTTAGATTGTTTTGAGACCAATTGCAGCTGGAGGGCTTTCAAGAGCTGATTGCAACGTGTCATTCTTACCAGGAAGGCCACTTATCACAGTGGCCGACTCCCGAGGAGCTGGCAGGGCTTTGGGGCTCTCCGCTTAATGTTTTGTCTATGACACAAGAAGTGAACTGCGTCAGTTTAAGGAACGCCTGAAACAGGCACACCAGGTGCT
Organism: Pterophyllum scalare; assembly: GCA_024447675.2. Classification (NCBI taxonomy): domain Eukaryota; kingdom Metazoa; phylum Chordata; class Actinopteri; order Cichliformes; family Cichlidae; genus Pterophyllum; species Pterophyllum scalare. The sequence goes on along the minus strand of JAMQGT020006191.1, from coordinate 9,448 downwards.
TTGAGCATGTGGGCACACAGCCTTGACTTACACTGTGGTGGTTTCTTGTTTACAGCCATGTCTACAGACTGTCACCCCAGTCTGTCTTACTCCGTAACTAAATGGAACTTTCATTTCCTGCTTTGTAAATGAGTCTCTCCCTCTGCTTTTGTTTGATATTTATTTATTCAGTTTATGTGACAGGAACAATGCACATTAATCAACATCTCAGCTTTCACATCACTGTAAATGTGTCAGACCCTCTCTCCCCTCTCTCTCTCCCTCCTCTCCTCCCGCCTTCCCTCCTCTCACTGCCGTTTCTCCTCTCCTTCCCTCACAGTGCAGTAGCCTCAGCGTAACTCCAATCAGCAAATCAGCACCGTAACTCTAATGAGTGAAATTGCTTATGAGGGGAATCTGTTTCCGATGGTGGGCCTGATGATTAATGTGCACTGACAACATGTCTTTCCTCAAGGAGCTTTGCTAGGCTGTGGCAGATGTGTGACGCCACCTCCTCAAAGATGGCCCGCTCTTCCTCTGAAAGGCCGACATTCAAAGGGAGAGGGATTAACTGGAAATGCTTCTGTGGAAATTATGTAAGCTCAAGTGTTCAGGACAGCCCAGGACTGAAGAGTGATAAAACACTATTAATAATAATGATCACAATCTTACTTTGCTTTTCTTAAAGTTATGAGATGCATGTAAAAGCTAATGTATACACTGCACTGACACAACATCAGTACAAAAGCCCATTTATCCAACTTGGAAGTGGTGCATATTTCCAAGTATGTTACTCTTGTGGGGCACTTCAGTAACTTAAACTTGCTACATTTGCTGTGCTATATATTTAGAAACGTTTATTAGCAAGTGAAATTGGACACAAAGGAACTATTTACACCTTCACTTAAACTGGCTAAATGCATTATGTTAACATTTGGTTTTTATTTAGTATAATTACCAGGAATACTGCAAGCACAAGGTTGTTGACACTTGGAAGTCACAAATTCCACATATCTCCAGCTCAGAATGACAACTGGCTGGTATGAAAAAAAAAATGTTTTTCTTTTTTTTTTTTTTCCAATGTGGTTGCTTGTAATTACAGTGATGTGGCATGAACCTGATAATATGCTGAGCTGTGGTTGGAAGGTAACACTACAGGCAAGCCGAAGGTGGTGATTTGCTGCATAGTGTATGAAGTAGATCTAGCTTTACACCTACACTTAAACTTCAAATGCAGACAAGTTTAATGAAGCAAACATTTTTAGTTATGTAAGTGTGCAAATATTATGGAGAAAGAGCATTTCAAGTATATATACTATTCATATTCACTTGTGGCTATTTAAGAGTTGATTTTAATGCAGTTTAAATGGTTTTTTGTTTGTTTTGGTTTTATGTTTTTTGCCTTGATGTGATAAAGCCTTTAGATTTTTCAAATATTGTATATACTAGCTAAAAACAGATATTATCCATGCCATTATATATATCTAGAATTACTAAGTTGCTGTCATATGCCTCTGTAAAACAGCTGAATTGCAGTTTACATGGGGCAGCTGCGGCTCAGAAGGTGGAGCGTATCATCTAAGCTTTGATGTGAAGACTGGAAGAGCCGGAGAGCAAACTATCAACCCTTCAATGGGTAGATCATAGAAGTATATAGAAAAAAAGCATTGCATATAAGTGTGTATGAACCGATGAATGCGACTTGTAGTGTAAAGAGGACTTAGGAAGAATAGAAAAGTACCAGTTGAATTAACATCTTTATCTGTCCAAACTGATACATATGTAGTGTTTACTATAAAGGAACTTTAAAGTGGGTCTTGGTCTATCGCTTGTGCTGCGATGGTGGTCTTACGGGCTCAAATTAAGAAGCGTCACATGACACATTGTTACATATGAAGGGAATCCAATGGCTGGAGTTCACCCTCCTGCTTCAGCTGCTCAGCTGTTTCCATTTCATCATGCGCGTACATTTCATCTGGCTCCTGTTAATGCTGAGAGATTGCTCACAACTAATGAGCATTTCTGAATGTCTTATTAATGTTACATGAAATCAGCCATTTATTTAGACAACTGCTTCAAACAAGTAATGCGATAGCACCAACAAGCACACCCTTCTGCTTGCTGTGTTGGAGCTCCAGCTTAAAAAGATAGTTTAAGCCATATATCATCTGCAATAAAAGTGTCCAGGATACGTTTGAATCTTTTCACTTTGTAACTGTATTGGCTGAATAGCGCGTGATGAGTTTAGATTAATAAGAAACTATTCATCTCCACACTTACCACCGTAACCATTCTCCAAATTACATTACACAGACTCTGAAACACTTATCCTTGGTTTGTAAGGGTCTAATGTAACATGCACCATTATCGAAGAATTTCTACCTAACGACCCAACTAACCCGAACACTCCTTTCTTCATTCCAAGCTCGCAGATGAGATGAGACCCCACTGAGCCAATGAGCTTCAACAAAACTGACTTGATTGCCAGGGATTTAGCGTCAATGATCCTAGAATAACAAGGAGCATATTGTACCATCAGCACAGGGTTGCACAGCCATGCCTGCTCCAGGTTAACAGGCTTTCAGATGTCTGGGTGCAATGATGGAGTTAATGATCTCATGATACAGCAATACAGGTGAATAGATAACCATATGGGCAATGGGGACTATAAAGGAGGAAAATCTGCACAGGAGAACAAGTGGACACCTTACAGATTGAAAAATGTGTAAAAGTATATTTAATGAAGAGAGATTTTTGCATCATATTGTATTGTTAAACATTTTTTAGGTCCACAGGGTGAGAGCAGCTAAATAGCTACAGAGTTAAACATACAAACACATAAGAGATCATGAATAGATCGTGAGATACTAATAAAAAATAACTATGGCATTGTGTCTATGAAGCGCATGTAAAGTATCAGCTTGCAAACAAGTCATTATCACAGTGAGACCACTGACGTTGTTACGCATCGCTGTCAATATTATGAGTGGAGCTTCAGTACTTTGCACAACTCTATACGAAGTGGTTTGACACTCCCACTAATTGTGTGCGACTTTTATCAAGCATTGAAAATTCATTTCTAGTAATTTCCTCTGCAAAGACACCTTGTCAGCCTGTCCCTGCCAGATGCCAAAGTGGTGGCGAATGAGTGAAAGAAAAAAAAACAGCTCATTTTGATTATGAAGATATGATTGACACCAAAACAAAGAGCAGTCATAGTGCATTGTGCATTTGTTTTTAATTTTCCAGTAGTTTTTAATCACAATATATGACATCTGTCACCGCGAGGCCTCCGTGCTGTGAGTGATGGAAAAGGCACAATTGTGGTGGGTGCACAACAGTACTGTATGTTCATATATGTTTTCTGCATGTGTGCATAGAAATGTCTCCAGTAAAGACACGGTTCTATGCATCTATATGCATTTTTTAGTCTGTGTGTGTGTATATATATATATATATATATATATATATATATATATACACACACACACACACATATATATATATATATATATATATATATATATATATATATATATATATATATATATATATACATATATGTGTGTGTGTGTTGTGTGTGTGTGCATGGGTTGATGCTGATAGGACAAAAGCAAGGTAGCATTATCATTACTTAACATATCTGCCTGCCTGCGACCACCACTCATAAGCTTAGTCCCTGTCGCTAACCGCCTTGGGAGTTCAGATAATGTTCCGTGGCTGACAGAAGACAGGTTGATAGCTGTCAGGGACAGAAGCAAAATAGATGACAGGATTTCATTGGGGCACCTCTAAGGCGCATTAGGGACCTCCGGATCCCAATCCCCAAACATGCAATGAAGAATCATTTTGTCACAAAGGCATAGGGTCGCCCATCACTGTCTAGTGCATGCCTTGATTAATCGTAGGGATGGATCAACATTATGTCCTATTCAGGGAGATGCTTAATTGCCTCTGCCATCCAACTCATCCATTGCCCTAATGATTGTGCGTCTGCTCCTCTGGACACATGGGTAGTCTGGCGGACTGTATCTTAGCAGGGACAGGACCCCCTAAAACATCATCACCAGCTGAGAGCTTACCCTCTTCAGATACCTTTACCTCCCCCCAACTGCGAATATGTGGATAAATGGAGTCAGCTTCATCGCCCGTAGCCCTGTGTTTATATTCACAGTAGAATGTCTGCGAGTGTTAATGTATGTAGATTTCATTTCTGATGAGTGATTATTTGACTGCTCATTTTGCCTAAGATTTATGGCACTCTCTCTATCTTCTGACTGCAGTGCCACTCTTATCTTTAATAAAAGAGATGAGGACATTAATCAGGTTTTGTTGGCGGCCCTTACTAAGACATTAAATGTATTGTATGGGGTGAGTAAACACGCTTCACATCCTTCTCTCTCACAGCAGAGAGAGAGTGGAGGAAGGAGGGTGAGAGACAGACAGAGGCGAGCAAAAAGGAAAGAAAAAAAAAACTCATTATATTTATCATAATTTCACATCTGCTGTTTTTGAAGCAATGTACCATGAGCCCATAAAGTGTATTACAACTGGGCATAAATTCAACTGATTTGTGGCTGGAGTAGCTAATTCCTTGAGTACATTTTAGAAAAACAAGCACTGAGCCCTGAAATTGCAATTCCATAAAGGCTTTAAATTACTGAGTACAGAATCAAGAACTTGCCTGATGTGCTGCGCATGGTGACCGTGTTATAGGGGAAAGCAGCACTCCCCAGATAGAGACAATAAAACCTGAGATGAGTGAGCCATATACTCAAACAAAATAAAGGAAGAGAGGCTGGGCTGGCTACAAAATGAGGGGAAGTGACTATCACACCCCTTCATCTCATTTTACCCTTTTAACCACGAGGATGCATTTGAGAAGACACATTTAATTCTCTTTGCCCATAATATCAATCTCTCCCTACTTCATCCAGGAGGAAGACCTAGTGCAGGGAAGCCAACACTGCATACAAAGCCTCCTCATTCAGACGTAGTAAAAATGATACGAGTCTCATCATTAGCACAAAGGGGAGGATGTGTACTGCGAGACACTCCTTAGCAGCCAAAACCAAAACACTCACACACATTTCCACTTATAATATAAGCTTGTGCACACACAGTCACACACACCCTCCATTCATTCATTCATTTTCCAGAATCGCCAACAGATATTTATGCACTTCACTTTAACTGACTTGTATGACTATGTGATGCATTCTCCACAAATCATTAAAAAAAAATCAGTACCCACATTTTATACAAAAGTATTACTTTACTATCACACAAATTCAAGGCGTCACGTTGTCTCATGGCGTATTAATATTTCATGTCATTCCTACTCCTTTCCCTCGTGCACTCCCATTCTATCACCTACTCTATCCACCTTCACTGTGTCTCACCTCCCCACATTCCTCCTCTTGTATCTAGAGTCATTTGGGATCACCATGAACAAGATTTTCATATCAGGTAAATGAATATCTTTATCACAGAGGCAGAAGCTGGGATGCTCGGGGAGCTAGAGAGAATAATCACACAGAGCAAACAGTCTTGGGAGAAACAGAGAGGCACTCAGTAATAACAACCTCTCTCAGTCTCTGACACTGCTCTCTGTGTACATCTAAATAGCCTGCTTACTGTGGTGGATGCTGCGGGATCAATGGCTTTGCTGTGGCTTACCGCTGACCTGACACCTTTGAGGAGCCCACAAGAAAAAAAAACACACACACACACACACATGAAAGGATATTTAGATGTTACAACACGAGCCATGACCCTATACAAGTAAAACATAAGCGCCATTTTTGTTTTAATAATTGAGGCACATTGGCCATATTTTTGGTCACTCTGGTAATGCGACAATCACTCAGTCCACTGCTCTGATTCCTGTCATAATATCTCAGCAGCTACTGGAGGGGTTGCCATTCAAATTTATGGTCTAAAGATGATTAATTCTACTCACATTAGTGACTTCTCCTTTAATAATAATAATAATGCCGCCTTAGACTTTTATAGCACTTTTCACGGTACTCAAAGACGCTTTACAATTCTGTGCACCATTCATTCACACCTCAATCATACTTGGTGGTGGTAAGCTACTAATGTAGCCACAGCTGCCCTGGGGCATTCTGACCCCTCCGACCACCACCGACCACACAACCACATTCGCACTTAGGCAATGTGGGTTAAGTGTTTTGCCCAGGGACACAATGACAGCAGACGCTCAGACTCGAACCTGCGACCCTCCGGTTGTGAGGTGAGCACCTAAGTGGGTAGGTGGGTAAGTAATTTCTATAAAAATGTAAACAATTTAAAACAATAAATTAATTGCTGAAAAAGCTGCAAGTAGAGTTGTAAGCTAATCAATACATAGCTCAACATGAGACTGGCATTTCTGTGTGAAGTCTATCATTTAATGAATGCACTGCCATGAAATCTGGCACACACCTTCATGTCACCTCCAAAATACAATAATGGTTTGTCCAAAATACAATCTACAAAACTCTGTAGCCACCCGCTGGTTTGTCCGTTATGGAGCCTCATGTTGAGCTTTTTCACTGTCACCATCTTGGTGATTTTAAATCTGATGTGATGACCGAGATGATGGATTTGACTGTGACACCATACACTCATTGGCTAAGGACTTGAGATGGATTACTTGTTAGTCAGAGCACATATCCTGGATAATCCTCAGGTCACCAATCCTCTGCCACAGATTGCTGACCTATCGCAGGGCCTCTGGCCCTATGACCACTGGCATAGGCTCCAGCTCTCCTACAAGTCTAAATTGGATAAGCAAGAGAAAATAGATGGTTCTGTCTATAATTGCCACTTTACAAAATGAACCTAATGTTCAATAGGACCTGAAACTAGCGACAGAAGGTGTTTACAAAGGTACAGAAAAAGAACCACAATGCATTTTCCCATAGATTTCTACAAAACTGGAAGGCTTTTTGCAACCTTTGGCTTCTTGCACTGACTTCACCTTTTAGACCACAAAGCTGCATCCATCTTTTATACCATCTATGGTTCTCTTGTGGGCCACAATAACCACAATAATAGATAACCATTAATCTTTCATGGCAGGCATTGGTTGTTGCTCCTGTTTCTGTCTCTCTCTGTTTTCCTTCCTCGAGTCTAGGTTGGATTGGACAGGCAGGGCTCCACTTTTAGATGGAGTTGTCATCGTTTCCTCCTTGGCCTACACACTGGTTGCTTGTCTTCCTGAAATCCCTGCTGGTATTTAAAAACCAGCTCATACATCCAATCTCCCCAGATTTTCTGCTTTGCCAGTACGATAATCAGTAATTATTCTAGTGTATTGTGTTTCTCAACATGCTCTCCTTGTTCCTCCTTTCAACTCGCTTCCCGGTTGGCAGAGTAGTCACTGTTTTTAAAACTCCTTATCTGTTTTTCTGAATTGGTATACTTTCGGAAACCATTTTTTTGGAACAGTCCCTGCCTCACCACCTGCCTGCCCTCCCTCCTACAACCTCTCATGAGCAAGCCAGTGCCCCTACCCCCATTTCCCCTGGACTGAACTACTAATCTCCACAAGAAACCCTGACATTCATGTAATTTGTTCCTGTAAATGGGGAGTCTTCTTCACACACTAAGGTTAATGATGGAGATCCACAGGGTTCTGTGCAAGGACCAATTTTATTTACACTATACATGCTTCCCTTAGGCAGTATTATTAGAAAGCAGTGAATACATTTTTATTGTTATGCAGATGATACCCAGCTTTATCTATCCATGAAGCCAGATGACATACATCCATTAGTTAACCTGCAAGAATGTCTTAAAGATATAAAGGCCTAGATGACCTCTAATATCCTGCATCTAAATTCAGATAAAATTGAAGTTATTGTACTCAGCCCCAAAAACCTTAGAAACATGGTGTCTAACCAGATACCTACTCTGGATGGCATTAACTTGGCCTCCAGTAACACTGTGAGAAAATTTTGAGTCATTTTTGACCAGGATATGTCCTTCAATGCACATATTAAATAAACATGTAGAATTGCTTTTTTGCACTATTTTGCAATATTTCTAAAATTAGAAACTAATTCATGCTCTCTCCCCTCAGCCCCAACCTGCCGCGGCGGATTACTGCCCCTCCTTGAGCCTGGTTCTGCTGGAGGTTACTTCTAGGCTGGACTATTGTAATTCATTATTATTAGGCTATCCTAAAAGCTCCCTGAAAAGCCTTCAGCTGATCTAAAATGCTGCAGCTAGAGTACTGACAAAGACCAGAAAGAAAGAGCACATTTTCCCCATATTGAATTCTCTTCATTGACTCCGTAAAATCCAGAAAAGAATTTAAAATTCTTTTTCTCACATGCAAGGTCTTGAATAATCAGGTTCCATCTTATCTTAAAGACCTCATAGAATGAGAGGCAGAGCCTTCAGCTTTCAGGTCCCTCTTCTGTGGAACCAGCTCCCAATTTGGATTTGAGAGACAGACAGAACTCTCTATTTTTAAGATTATGCTTAAAACTTTCCTTTTTTGATAAAGCTTATAGTTAGGGCTCGATCAGGTGACCCTGAACCATCCCTTAATTATCCTGCAATAGGCCTGACCCCTTTTTACTTTGTTTATACACCACGCTGCATTTAATCATCAGTTATTATTAATCTCTGGCTCTCTTCCACAGCATGCCTTTTGTCTCATCTCTCTCCCCTCAGCCCCAACCTGTTGTGGCGGATGACTGCCCCTCTTTGAGCCTGGTTCTACCGGTGGTTTCTTTGGTTAAAAGGGAGTTTTTCCTTTCCACTGTCACCGAGTGCTTGCTCATAGAGGGTCGTTTTGACTGTTGGGTTTTCTCTGTAATTATTGTAGGATATTTATCTTAAAATATAAAGCACCTTGGGTGACTATTAGTTGTGATTTGGTGCTATATAAAAAAAATTTAATTGAATGAATTCCTTACTGTTTTGGAACTGTGAACTCACCTACCAGCTTTTCATGGATCTAACACCAATGTCCTTTCTCCCTGTGATTCCCCATCTGAGGTGCCAAATTTATCTCCACAGTCGCCTAGTATCTATTCCTACTTTTTCCATGCTATCATCCACATGCCTGTGCAGAATGTGGTTACACATCACTTGCTTGGTTGCTTTGTCATATCACAATTTATTCTGACAAAGCCTACATACAGTCACTAATTTTTAATTTATTTATTTTTACAACGTAGTGTCAGGGCTGCAGCCCCCGGTAGTGGCAAGAGGTATTGTAACATCTTTAAACTGGCAATTGCTGTTAAAATAATAATAATAATAAGCTTAACCAACTAGTATTTCTGGTGCCAACTAGCAAGGGCAGCCAGTAACAAAGGACTAGTCACTTATATCCCTACATAACATGGCCTCATAAAGCTGGTAGCACTGCTACAGACTCTTGTCTTTTTTAAGGTTTACTGCATTATCATCATCATACTATGATGATCGGAGTGTATGAATGTCTGTA